>BMAO01007480.1:0-27159 GCA_019973975.1 Trichonephila clavata | reverse complement strand
TACTTTTCTTTAAAGTGTTCAAGCTCTGACTGATTTAGAACAACTTAACGTGAAAGACAACGATTATTTGAAACATGTTGCAGACGATTCCTAACGACGACATTTATAAAATCGTCTGCTGCGTTTGAATCAGAGCAGAGGATCACAAATATTTGTATCATAATTTATTCCACACCTTGAAAGATGCGAAACCACTTGAAAAATACCCCCATATTTATCAAATTCTGCTATCTTGATAGCGCTTTTGAGTGACTCTTGCCAAAAGTGCAATAATCGCCCGAAATGTCTTCACTCAATATCTTTAATAACGAAAAAAGAGAAATCGAAGGTAAATATAAATTGTTAAATATAAATTACCCTAATATCGGCAAACAAAAACAATATTCAAAAAAATATTCTGAATAATACCAGTTGTCTAAACAGCACCAAATTCTTGAGTTCAACCAATGGCTAACATTACCTCTCGATTACAGTATTTTTCAATACCATTACACCAGACCCTTACACTATTATTACGTTAAAGAAAACCCAGACGTTCCGTCGTTACGACCGGGGATTACTAGTAACACTATCTTCCTGTACCTTCATTCATTTTTTTTCACCGAAGGTCTCTGCTCCAGTGAAACACTTAATAACAGCGCACGATCCCAATCCAGCAGATTTGCAACATTAAAAACACGTTCTCTAATTATAGTAATTAAAACCCGTTAGCGAAAATGCTTTTCTCTGCCACTCTATCGCGTGATACGTATGCATATTTAATGGAATCTAAGAGCTCGATTTTGGTAGTTTCAATTTTTTTTTCCTCTAGCCGTAAAAGACGATGAATTATGCATGAGAAAGCGAAAGCATAGTGACAAGCGGCATGCTTGGAAGCGGTTTTGCGTCATTTCCATAATACAGAACGAGGCGCTGAGCATAACCAGGCCTTAAATAAAAATGTATTGCCCGGTGTGTCGTGTTCCTGTAATTTGTCAGCGATGTGGTGACGGATCTGTTTGGTTAGATCGTGGAGTTTATTTATCGATCAGATTTTGCTCGTTGAAAGGCTGCGAGAGTTGGTGTCAATAATAGGAGAGAGAAAAAATTATTTTATGTGAGGAGAGATGATATAGGGGATAAGGATAATGTGTTAATGTAAAATTATATTCTAGTCGATAGAAATTGAGTTTTAAAGACAGCTAAAATATTCGCATCTTGTTGATTTTTAAATAATTTTATTTTTAAAAAGCGGAGATAAAATGTGAAAGGCAAATATTTGTTTAGAATATTTTCCACTCAGTTTAATACATGATCGTTTAAAGGAATTTCTTTTTTGAGAAATAGTTTTTCAAGAGGGAAAAACCAAGAAATAACCAGGGACGTCCTAAGGCATGGGCCAACTGGGTCCGGGCTCGGGCCCAATGCCTTTGTCACAGTGGGACCTCATCTTGTTCTTGACTCAGCCTGAATAAGATCATAATTAGAATGATTTCCCGACCAAGTGTTATTTCCAGTTGTATTCTCTAAAAAACTGGGAATTTCGGACAATATGTCAACTGGCTACATGTGATAACCGTCGTCCTTGTATAGTCCTGGGTCTAACACCATGCACCATCATAACTCATTTAGTCAAAAGGCGGCAGTTGGTCGAACCGGTTTGTGCGATTATAAATCATGCACATTTATTTGTTTCGGGTTATTGTTTGTACGAGTATTTGAAAACGAATGCTATGTACTGTCTACTTTTAAGGATCATCAGGGGGGGGGGCTACATTTGTGTACGGGCCCAGGGCCTACATTTTTGTAGGGGCCCCGGATCTCAAGCAGTCTTAAGACATTCCTGGAAACAACTTAACTGTTGTTGTGAGATTGCCTTCGCCGGAAAAATGATTTTGATTCCTTAAAAATACTTTGTGGTGCTTTCAAATGGGGAAAGGGGGTTGCTAACTAAAATTATGCCTTGGAAATTATTTTGATAGAAGACTAATAGCGAATATTTTCTATTAATAAGGATTTATTTTCTTTACTTTTCCAAAAATATCAGGACAGTAATGACTCAGTGGTCATGATCACGAACTCCTGGCCAGCGTTGGCAGAGGATTGAGTCCTGGTATCGCTGAAGACTCGCCGTCTAAAAGACGTTAAATCTGTAAAGGCTTGAAGTCTGCCTGTGGCCGTGGTAGCCTAGAGGTCAAGATATCGGATCGTGGCTGGCTTGTTACGAGTTCGAGCCTAGTACCACTAAAGAACCTCCGTATAGGCGAGAGATGTACGTTAAATCTCTCGAGGTCTCAAACGTCCTCTCTTTGGTGTGGTAGTTAGGAGGGGGGGTGTCAGTTCAGTTGTCGTCCTCGTCACTTGACCATGGTTCAAAATGACGAGGTCCATCGCCAAAAGCCCTCGAGTAGCTGAGCAATACGACGTTAATATTCAATTACTTGAGGGTGTGGTATGATGCCGGGAAGAGAACACCTGTCGGCTAATCAAACAGTAAAGGCAACTTTCAGTTACGCAAAAACTGTGATCCGCATTAGTTAAGAAGAAGCCTATCATCGTTACGCATGGCCCCATACTATACTATTATTAGTCTTCAAAAATAAGATACGAGGAAGTTTTGTCTCATATATGTATATTCCTTCTTATTCTTTTGACATAATGCTTTTGATTATCACCCTTTTTAGTGCATTGACCAGCAGTTTCAGTCGAAAGATCCTCAATGATTTAATCGAAAATTTCTCTCTGTGTGACCATTTAGGTGGCCTAGTGGTCAAGGAAACGGACTCGCGGCCGGCGTGTCATAGATTCGAGTCTAAGACCCACCGGTGGGGGCGATGCATGTTAAATCTGTCGAAACTCAAACGTCATTCCGTTGGTGTGGTGTGGAAGCTAGGAGAGTAAGGTGCCATCTCAGGCGTCTTCCTTGTCACTTGACCATGGTTCAAAAGGACGAGGTCCGTCGCCAAAACCCTCGAGTATCTTAACAGTGCGACGTTGATATTCACTCACTCTCTCTGCCCTTTTTGACCTTTTTCGCTCCAAACTTCAGACACTAAAGCTGCCAAAAAAGTTTTTACCAGAAAGACTACAATAAGTTATAGAAGATTGACCTTATATCCAGTGGCGTAACGTACACCCCCGCAACGCCCGCATTGTTGGAAGCCCAGGATTGTAGCCTATGGTACGCCAAGTACGTACCTTTCTAAGATTTGGCTATGGGCCCAAAACCTGATTTTATAAGGGGCCCTAATAGTCTCCATTACGCCACTGCTTATAGCTATCAAGTCGTGGGTTCAAGTCCAAAAGTAAAATTGCCATGTAAAAAGGCTTATGTACAATGAAATCTGTCGAGATTCAAAGGCCTAACGTCAGTGTGGTATTTTGAAAGGGGGGGGAGAGGTGTCAGCTCAGATATAGTCCTCCTCACATGACCGAGGTTCAAAATTATGATGCCTGTCTCTAATAGTTCATGCGAGCTAGGAAGTAAGAAGTTAATAAAAAATCAAATCACTTAACTTAATTAGTGTATATTTCGGCGTATAACGTGCCCTTTTAACACAAAAAACAAGACCATAATTTACTAGTACGTTAGTCTTTTCTATTGGTGTCGTGTGGAAGTTAGGAGGAGGGAGTGCAGCTCAGATGCCGTCCTCGTCACTTGATCGTGGTTCAAAATTACGAGGTCCGTCGCAGAAAGCCCTCGTGTAGTTGAATAGTGCGACGTAAATATTCACTCACTCACTCACCTCTCTTTTCTAGTGTTTAATTGTTGTTGTCTCAGAAGCATATTATTGCTTGACAGCTATTTAAAATACTTCGGAAAAATTACTTCAAAAAATAGAGCATTGCACATATGTTACATTATATTTCGTGTTTCTTCGTAAAAATAAGTGTTCGTGTTGTAGGTGAATATACCTGAAAATGAAAAAAAAAAATGCCTTTTGAAAAAAAAAAGACTCGCGTGGTACCCTGGATTTTGCGGTATATTTTTAAAATACAGTGTAATGCAAAGATTTAATTACAAACCGTAATTTAATTTAAAATGATGAAAAAAATTATCGATATATTTTTGATTAGACCTCATTAATTTCAAGAAATTAATGAGGTAAACGCATTTTAATTTATGTAAAAAGTGGTAATTTTTATGAAATATAAAATTTACTTTTGCATTATGCTATAAACAGTTTTTAATTTTTAGGATGTAAAATTATGAATTCGGAGCTTGTACTTTTCATTAAATTTTTGTTTCTATTGCTTTATATTGATAAATCAATAGTCATTTTCCCTTTCCCCTTTTTATAAATTTAGAATTGCTTTTACATTATATATATATACTAGCTGTTACCCGCCTGCTTCGCTGGGTATTTCATGATGTTTTATAAATTTTTACTGCTTATATATATGTATAAATTATTGATATCTAAGTCCTAGCATTAAGAATTCGATTGTATTGAAAAATATACTTATACCTTTAACTGTCGCAAAAAAAGGGCAGAACTCATCTAATTTGTATTTTCTAAAAATCTCTAAAATTGAAGTATAGAATATTTGCTCTTTCGTAAACCAAAAACCAAGTGGATTCCCGCAAAACCAATTTTCGGTGGATCTCTACTCCGTAAATTGAACATGCAAGCCAAATTTCAAGTCTAAATCTAACAGAAAAAAAAAACAAAAGTTTTACTATCAATATCCCCGTAATCCCGTTGAGAGCCGTTTTCAAAAATAACCACTCTTAGTGGATTTCAATTCAACAAAAGAAAAACGCAAACCAAATTTCATTATTATAGTCCTTGTAGCTCAAAAAAGTAATTTTTTTCGTCAATACGTCCCAGTAACCCCCTGCACCCTCCCTAAGAACTTGATTTGCTTAAAATACATTCTTAGTGGATCTCTATTCAACAAAAGAAACATGCTTAACAAATTTCAAGTATATGGGTCTAACAATTAAAAACATTAATTTTTTTCTGTAACTCCTCTTGACCCCTCGCAAACATCCTTAGGGGTCAATTTTCGTTTCACTCTTTGTTAGAGGAACTCTATTCCATGAAAGGAACATGCCTACCAATTTTCAAGCAGGATGATCAAATAGTTTAAAAATGGAAATAATTATCGATTACGCCTCTTAAACTCCCGAAATTAAACTTGGTAGTTGATATTCGCAAAACCCATTTTGTAGCGGTTCTCTACTTTACGAAAGGGTCTTATCAAATTTCAAGACTGTACGTCTAACAGTTTAAAAATGGGGATAATTGTCTATAACGCCACTTGAGCCCCCGCAACGCCACTTCTGGGTCTGTTTTCACAAAACCCATTTTGTAGGAGAATTGCACTCTATGAAAGGAATCTGCTTAGCAAAATTTGAAGACTGTGCGTCCAATTAATTAAAAATGCAAAAAAATTATCAATAACGCCCTTGAACCCCCGCAACGCCACCTAGGGGTCGATTTTCACAAAACACATTTTGTAGTGTATTTCTATCCTATGAGAGGAATCTGCTTAGCAAATTTCAAGACTGTGAGTCTAATGGTTTAAAAATAGAAATAATTATTTATATCTGCCCTTAACCCCCTGCAACACCCCTTGGGGGTCAAGTTTCTCCAAACCCGTTTTGTAGCGGAGATTTACTCCATGAAAGAAACATTTCTACCAATTTTCAAGCAGCTAGGTCAAGTAGTTTAAAAACGAAAATATTTATCTATTACGCCACTTATACCCCGCAACGCCACTTAGAAGTCTGTTTTCACAAAACCTTCTTATAGCTGACTCTATTAAATAAATCTATTTATCAAATATAAAGACTGTGCGTCTAATAGTTTAAAAATGGAAATAATTATCTGTAACGCCCCTTAAGTCCCGCAACGCCACTTGGGGGCAATTTTCCCGAAACCCATTTTATAGTGTATCTCTACCCTATGAGAGGAATCTGCTTACTAAGTTTCAAGACTGTACGTCTAATAACTTAAAAATCGGAATTTATAACGCCCCTTAAACCCCCACCCCCGCAACACCCCTTGGGGTCAATTTCCCCAAACCTGTTTTGTAGCGAATATTTACTCCATGAAAGAAACATTCCTACCAATTTTCAAGCAGGTGGGTCAAAAAGTTTAAAAACGAAAATATTTATTTATTACGCCACTTAATCCCCTGCAACGCCACTTAGAGGACTGTTTTCATAAAACTTTCTTATAGCTGATCTCTACTCTATGAAAGAAATCTATTTATCAAATATAAAGACTGTGCGTCTGATAGTTTAAAAATGGAAATAATTATCTATAACGCCCCTTAAGTCCCGCAACGGCACTTGGGGGCAATTTCCACGAAACCCATTTTGTAGCGTATCTCTACCCTATGAATAGGAATCTTCTTACTAAGTTTCCAGACTGTACGCCTAGTAACTTAAAAATCGGAATTTATAAAGCCCCTTAAACCCTCCGCCCCCGCAACACCCTTGTGGGTCAATTTTCCAAAACCCATTTTGTAGCGGATATTTACTCCATGAAAGAAACTTACCTACCAATTTTCAAGCAGGTAGGTGAAGTAGTTTAAAAACGGATATATTTATCTATTACGCCCCTTAATCCCCCGCAACGCCACTTAGAAGTCTGTTTTCACAAAACCCGTTTTGTAACTGATCATTATTCTACGAAAGGAATCTATATATAAAATTTAAAGACAGTGCGTGAAATAGTTTAAAAATTGAAATAATTATCTATAACGCCCCCTAAGCCCCTGCAACGCCACTTGGGTGTCGATTTTCACCAAACTCATTTTATAGCGGATCTCTACTCTCTGAAGGGAATCTGCTTACCCAATTTCAAGATTGTACATCAAGTAGTTTAAACATGGAAGCAATTATTTATAACGCCCCTTAACCCCCTTAACGCCCCTTGCGTTTCGAATTTCGAAAATCCGTTCTTAGCTGACGTCTACTCTATGAAAGGAACATGTCTACCAAATTTCAAGTCTGTAGGTTGAATAGTTCCGGAGATATCGTGATTAGTCAGTCAGTCAGTGAGTGAGTCGCTTTTCTCCTTTATATATATATTTAACATTTAACTATTTTTAGTTAGTAAAAATGAGACTTATTCCTTTTTATAAACTATACCAGAAAATAATTTAAATATATTCATATAAATTCCTAAATATATCTCACTTTTCTGCTCACACTGCTTTGTGAATTTAAAAAAAAACATCCATAACACTGGCGGATTTCTAAAGAATGTTCAAATTCAAATAATGGGAAACATCATTACTTTTTTTAAAACAACACCATCGACATATCTCTGTAAAAATAAGTCTTTTTACATCCGAAGGAAATATTCTCTCCCATTCCACACACAGTATCAAATATTATAAAACCCTTCAACCAAACTGCGAAAGAGAGCTTCGGGTCGTGGAAATGCGAATAGACCAATATCGGAAAATATTTCATCAAATTCCTCCTCAACCCCTTCGGAGAGGAGTCGAGTTGCCTTTATTCAAAATCACAAAAGCCACTTTTCGGAGTGGTTTATACAATACATCAAAGAGATCCTACCTGAAGCCCCTTCGCGGGAGCCATTTTCCGGCAGATAACTATCTCAGGAAACGCATAATCGTCTTTTTTTTTCTTGAAGAAAATCATTCCTTTACTATCGATACATCGGATGGCTACTATATCGATATAGGTAAAGGGATGTCGCGATTTGCAAAGAAAATATCGTTATTTCAGGTTATGGGAGACATATGCATTCTTTCTTTCTTTTTTTTTTTGATCCTATAAGGCAATAGAGATCTCCAGTGAACGGGATTTAGAAGAAATGATTTGGAAAAAGATTTCAAGGAGTATTAGATTTATATAAATTCGACACAATTTCGAGTGAATAAAAGAGTTTGAATATATTTCATTTATTTTTTGCAATGTGGAATTGTACGCAGTGAATTTTTTAAAAGCCTATACGATTTTCGGATTTATGTATCAATGTATAAAAAAAAATTCTTATATAATAATTCTTATTGGGGATGATATTCCTCTGGTCTGTATTGGAAATGGACTTAGGACACGACTGTGAATTTCAAATTATAGGAATGAAAGAAATAGGCTTTGGTGAAATATCAATATATTGTTCCTTATTAGCAGATATCGAATGGTCATGATTCGTGAACTTGTGGCGTTACTTCTGTCTAGTCCATAGGTTCCCAACCTCCTTTGAACTGGCGCCCCTTTTTCTAGTGAATATTTCAATATCTCCCCCTCCCACTCTAGAGAAATTGTACATAATACATGGTGAAAACATGAGTTAAATTTTTTTAAAAATGTTCTAATACTAAAAGAATATATTTTTTAATTTAATTTTTGTAAGCTCCAATTTTTTACTTGCGAATCTGAAATAGCTATTGCCACACATATATTTCAATGTGTAATATTATATATTGTTGGAATAGATAGGATATATATTGTTGGAATTTAAACGCTATATATACTGTGTGTGAATTTCTTCATCATTTAAAAGAGTGGAATAAAAGTTTTAATTTACTTGTCATTAAGACAGGCAGGGGTTTTAACGATACGAAGTAATTCATAGTAAACTATTGCTTTCAAAATAAATATAAATTGACAGTTTCAGCTTTTATAGAATCACATGTTAATTCTTGGTTAACATATTTATGTTTCTTGGATAATATACAGTCGCTCCAAGCCAAATTCGGACACTATAGAAAAAAAATCTTGTTTTGCAAAAATACTTTGACTAAAAGGAATTCAAAAAAAGTAAAGATGGTTTTCTAATAGTGTATTTATTGCTCTATTAAAAACAAACCAAATAATGCTAATTCATAAATTATAAGGACAAATTTAGAGATAAAAATAAAATTGCGGAAGACAGAGAGCGCAAGCCAAACTCGGACATCTGACAATAAAGCGCCAAATAATTGCAACCCTGAGTGAAAATTGTAGTGAGTGAGTGAATATTAACGTCGCACTTATTAGCAACACGAGGGCTTTTGGCGACGGTCCGCGTAATTTTGAACCACGGTCAAGTGACGCGGACGACACCTGAGCTGGCACCCCCCTCTCCTAACTACCACACCACACCAACGGGAGGACGTTTGAGCTCTCGACAGATTTAACGTGCATCGCGCCCCTACACGGCGGATCTTTAGTGGTACTAGGATCGAACCCATTACATGCTAGCCATGATCCGATGCCTAGACCACTCGGCCACCGCGGCCGTGAAAATTGTAGACAACTTCATGAAAAACATTGTAGTTGTTCAACGGAATTCTCGATTTGATGTTTTTTCATTTATTGCAGAAAAAAACTTTATTTATTGAAAATGTCAAGGCAAAGGGGCCAAACGATCATAGAGTTAAGGAAATTGATTATTAAGCAAACTGAAGATAGAAAGTCTGTGCGAGAACTATGAGAGATTGTCAAAAGAAGTCATTCCCCGGTTTATGACATCATAAAATGCTACAAAACCAATAATCAGGTGGAAAATAAGCCTAAAAAAAGCCCATAACAAGATTTTCCCCGAAGCAGATGAGCAATATTTAGTGAGAAAAGTGAAAGTAAATCCCTTCCTTAGCGCTCCAAAGCTAGCTATTATTGCAGAAAATGAATTAGGGAAAAAAGCTAGTCCATCAACAATTAGAAATGTGCTCCATAAGAAAAATCTCACTGGAAGAAAAGCCAGACAAAAGCCAACACGCTGTTTCAAGTAAAACTGAGTTGAAAAGAGTATTATTGCAAGAATGGGACAATATATTCAGCCTAATTTTTGTGAAAAATTAGTGCAATCTATGCCTAAACGCCTTAAAATGGTTATAAAAAGCAAAGGATTACATACAAAATATTAATTCATTTGAAATATTAACTAGTTTTAAAAATCTTCTTAGCCGTCCGAGTTTGGATTGTGCGTTAATTTTTGTTTTGTTTTGTTTTTTACCATAATTTCTGGTTACAATGTAATAATTTATATGTTTAGTTATCTGTTTTTAATACTGCAATAAATATATCATTGAAAATGCATTTAATTATTTTGTTAATTATTTTTATTTAAATTTTTTTACTTAATTAGTAGATTTTCTTTGATGTCCGAGTTTGGCTTGGAGCGACTGTACGTAATGGAAACATTTTTCCTACAAAGCTGCTCACAAAGACTACACGTGCACTACAGAAATTAAAAAGTATTATATCATTCAAATTAATATAAGTCTGAATGTAATGTAATCTTTAATTTTTTCATACACTTCCCGAACTACCGAAATATGTGCATTTTCGAACATGGGATGTAGAAATGATTTATACAACATAAGGTAAATAGTATTAAAGTTTTCTTTTGTTAGTACATAATCAGCGTGTTTTTTTAGTCTTTTTTTGGTTATTCTGCCCAAGTCCTTCGGTGCCATCTGAACGCCCCCTAATTTTCTACGGGTCTCTTACCGCCCCCCTAAAAGCCTCAAACGCCCACAGGGGGCATTATCGCCCACGTTGAGAACCTATGGTCTAGTCGTACTCATTGCCGGAGTGTCGGGAGTTCGAGTGCTCGTGCCTCTGAAGACCCCCCCCCCCCCCGTGTAGAGGGGACCGAAGCACGCTACATTTGTCGAGGCTCAATGTCTTTGTCACTTGATCGAGCTTCAAAATTGCGAGATTCATGGCTAATAGCTCTCGTGTTGCTTTTTGGTGCAACTTTAATATAACTCTCACTCACGCTGTCTAGTCGAGTGGCCATGCTAGTCTAGAGGTTATGGTGTTGAACTCGTGGCCGGCGTGCCTTGAGATGAAGCACTAGAGTAAGAGTATTTAACCTTTCACTTCCGATGACCGCATCAACAAATTCACTAAGATCCGCGGGCTTCATGTTTTTCAAAAAATATTGTAAAAATAGAATGATATAAAAGGGCGGGGGTACAAGACTACAATTGATTTCAAGAGGAGACGCTGTGCTAGAAATTTATATATATTGGTATAAGTTTCTTTAAATATCAAGAATGGATAGAACATGGAATCTTTTAAATATCAAGAACGAGAGGAAGTAATAAATTATAACTTTAAAAAACCGAACTAAGTTGTAACTTAATCTTTTAGTCACCAAATCTGAAAATGGGATCTGAAATGAGTCGCCAGATGCGGGATGGGATCTGAAAATGGGAAAGTCGTTAATCCTGATCAGGACAATGGATCACAATTATCAAATTATTGTATTGCCATCGGCAGTAGCGCACACAAGATTTTCTAAAGGAAGGGGGGGGGGTCCAGGGTCGAATGCCCATTTTTCTTGTATCATGCTCCAATACGCCACCCAACATATTCTTTTGATTTTGACAATTTTCGAAAAAAAAAGACCAGTAAAAAATTAATTATTGAATAAATAATTAGCATTTATTAATTAAATTAATTATTAATAACAAATACTTAACTAAATTTTACGTACTATATACGTAGGATTATAATCAATAAAGAAAAAAAATCAAGGGCTTTGGAAGGGGACCCGAGGCCGCCCCCTTGTGTGCGCCACTGGTCATCGGTCTTGGACAGGTCAGCAAAAACTCGAATTAATCTGACCTTTTAAAGCGAGTAAAAATTGAGTTCAAAGATTCCGTTACATACAAGTGAAGCTTATAAAAGGATGTTAAAAAAAAGTGTTTTTACAAAAAATAGCTGACAAGGCAATTTTTTCTAAAATTGAATTAAATTCACATGTGAGGACACTAAAATACCTTCAGTAGGTCACAGGTTGAAGACCAATATACTGAATCATTTAAATCCCGGTGTTTACAAGAGCTCATGCATGTTAAATCCGTCGAGGCTCAAAGTTCTACCGTTTATAGGGTGTGGTAGTTTGGAGAGAAGCATGCCAGCTCAGTGGTGCCGTTTTCATCACTTAACCGAGGCTCAAAATTACGAAGATCATCCCCAATACGCTTCGTGTTGCTAAGAGTGGGTGAGTGTTAATAAAAACTCACCTACTCTTCCGTCGTGAATTCTTGCCATGGAAAGGAGCATATGCCTGTTCTGTCGAGGCTGTAACTCAAAGGAAGGTGTGGAAATTCGGAGAATGAGGCGACCTGACAGTGGTTCCAAATCGCGAGGTTCACCACTAACAGCCTTCATATAGTTTAAGTTTCGACGTTAATAAGCAACCAATCTATTTACTGTGTGATAAAAATTCCCTTATGTAAGAACTCTTGTGTTAATAACTCTATAATTGGTGGCGTGAAATAAACTTTATTTTGTGCCGAATAAAGGTATGTTTATTAGATACACATAAAATGCGAAACAATTATTTCTTTGGGATTTTATTACGAACATCGAAATGCCTACTCAATATTTTATCCGAGACAAACTGTTGGATTAACATTCGATGCAATAAATAAGATTGATTTATTGTTTGAGAATAGCACCTACTTCTATTTATCGATTAAACAATTCTTATGAAAAAATAAGCATCGCTGAAATTTGCCTTTATTCATCCTAATTTTAGTGTCGAAAGGTGATTTATTTTTCAATAAATTTAGGAGTTTCGCTTAAGAATTTCCGACAAATAACTGCCTAATTTAATGATGGCACATTAAAAACTTAAAGGAAATCATAAATTCTATAAAGTAAGCGTTAGTTTAAGAATATCATACGAACTCGTGCTTCAAACTATTATTCAAAACAATGACATTCTTAACTGTAGCCACTACGATACAGTTTGATGTTCAATTGTTCCTTTATTTCCACGAAATGGTCTTATGAAGAATTTACGTCCCTTCTTCCCTGTAACCCGGCTGGAGGTGTAGGAGGAACTAAATGATCATACGACATAATGAACTTCAATTATTTTATATATTTATCACTATATTCAACTCAGACACAACACTTAAACAAGATAGCCTTAATCAGTAATAGAACGGGAGGGAGACGAGATTGCGTTGTGGAGAATATATTCAATCATGCAGCTCTACCTTTAAGATAACATTACACAGAGCTTACGTATTTAATGACCACACTATTAGCTTAACTTTATAAACATCGACTTGATGTCAGATTACAGTACCTGAACTCTTGCAGTCTTCTATTCTCTTTCGCGTTGACTTTAACACCTCTCGCCAGTTAATCGAATCATTTTCTTAATAATCTAATTTCTAGCTTCTTACACTATTTACGTATACGTTTCACTGCCGAATTACTTCACTTCTGATCTATTCACAATTCACTAACTCTCAAACTCGCGAATAAATAATATATATATTAAACTTAATCTACATATCACGCTTTCTGCCCTTCGGAGAAGGTTGGTTGAAAATACTGGCCCAAAAGAATTCCTCAGAGGTTAATAGAAGGACGCTTATAGATCCGTCACAGTCTCTTGTTACATTTTGTACAAAAAAGTGAGATTCTTTCGTATTTAAAGAGTGGTTTCAAAGGCGGCAAAAAATGGCCGCACACTAGTTAAGTGACCAGCGATCAGGTAGACCACAAACCGTTCTTAGTGCAACAAAGTAAACAAAGAACATTGTTCGACCGTAAGACAGCTTTCTGAAGACTTTGGGATAGGTAAAAAAATCTGCGCATACAATTTTGTGCAACAATTTGAGCATGCGCAGAATGACGATGACATTTGTACCCAAGCTACTGTAGGCAGAGCTGAAATAAATCAGTCATTTTGGTGAAACATGGAATTATGGTAGGGGTTCCAAGCCTCAATACTCTCAAGATGTGGATCCTTACAATTTTTGGTTGTTTCTGAAATTGAAAATACCTTTGAAAGGATCACGTTTTGACAGTAAGAAGAAATAATACAGAACACAGCAGTGGAGTTGAATATTATTCCAAAAGAAGTCTTCCAAAAATATTTTTGGCAGTGGAAGGATTGGTGAACTAAGTGTGTAGAGGATGGTGAGCTTTGATCGATTCTTTCTTTTTTTAGGTACAATACATTTGAAAAGAGGTATTCCCAATAATGCTTAGTTTCATAAACAATGAATAAATTGTTAGCATACATTTACTTAAAGTAGTACATTAACACCTATGATCTTAATTTTAAAAATGCAAGGTTATCCTGTATACTATGTAGTTATATATAAATTTGAACAAAAGTTCTTATTTTTCAAAGTAACTATTGTCTAGATCTAATACCTGTTCTAAAGTGTAAAAAAGTTACTTCCTTTCACACATAGCATTATTTCTTTCAGAATAAGAGACGGAGTCTGTCTGTCGAAGATTAGTGTATAATGACCTTACACAAAATTTTATGTTGATTCAACTTCTTTTCTCCATTTTAACTATTTCTGTCGGTAAATACAAATAAAAAAATAGAAACACAAAAATCGAGACGGAAGGGGAAAAAAGGAAAGAAACCTTTTTTCTTTGTTGAAAATATCTCAGAAGGTATTTATAGTCTAGAATAAAAGAAAATCACACACGGTTCCATGTAAAACCGCGAACAGCAACACATTTCCCAGGTATAATGTATAAATAATAAATAACTAAACATTTACCTATTATTTAAAGTATTCAAATATGATTAACGGTTTTTGAAAAGATAAAAAAAAACTATTTGAATGTCGAGCCTATTCCATAAAGTGATCAGAAGAACCTTTGAAATTATGACTTCAAATCTTTAGATACTTTTTCTCCATTATTATTTTTCTGTTTTGAATTGCTTAGAAGTATTGTTTTAATCATTACTTAAAGTGTCATTACTTTTAATCAGGTCTGCCATTTATAGTCAAGACCAATTACATTTTTCAGAAACTCTTCTTATTGCTATACTTAGAGGTTGTATGGGCGTTTATGAGATTGAGGCAGGTGTGCCTCATGGTCACGAACTCGTGGCGGGGGTTGACGGGTTGTGGGTTCGATTCCTGATACCATTTGAAGATCCGCTGTGTAAACGGGATGATGCTCGTTAAATTTGTCTTGGATCACAGTCCTCACGTTGGCGTGGTGTTGAAGTTAGCAGAGTGGGGAGCCAGCTCAGATGTCGTTCTCATCACTTAACTACGAGGTTAAGGTTACGGGGTTTGTCAAACCTTTAATTTGCAATATGTAAATTTAATGTGTATGTGTGCCAAAAGTGTAAACTAAGATTTTGTTAAATAAAGAATGAAAGCAGGTGTTGTTGTTTCCCGCGGGATCGCGTTCTGTAACTCTAAACCCCTTTCGGGGGAGCTCAGTTCCCTTAGGCATTCCATGAATAGCACTCAAAAGTTGCTCTTTAGAGTGAGTGATAAACACTCACTGATTCACTTAATTATGATTAGTGGGTACGAACAAAATATAACCGAGAAATATACTGAAAATGAAGTCTTTTTTTAATTTTTTATTAATAACGTACTGAGAAGCAACAAGGGGTGGACCTCGTAATATTGAGCCATAGTCATGTGGCAAAACACATACGCGCGCGCGTAAGCTAGCATATCCTATTTTCCTAAGTTTCACTTTATACAAGCGCGAAAGTTTTAAGCTTGGGCAGATTAATCGTGTATCAATTCCTCTACACAATGGGGGTTATAGTGGTATCATGAATCTGTAGAATGAGGGAGAGAGTGAGTGACTGTGAAGTTTAATGGCGCAAGCACCAATTTTGGCCAAACTGCGCCCATGAATCGGTAGAAACAACACCAGCTACTAGTTTGCAAAGATCCTAGACTCCATTTTCTCAATAAACGAGTTCATTTTATCAAAGGAGGAAAGGAGAAAGTCAATGAAAATAATAAAGTTTTCAAAAAACTAATAAAAATATATTTTTTAAATTTTATTTTACTATACTTATATTTGAGTGAGTGAATATTAACGTCCCACTCTTTAGCTACACGAGGGCTTTTGGGGACGGTCCGCGTCATTTTGAACCATGGTCAAGTGACGCGGATGACACCTGAGCTGGCACCCCCTCTCCTAACTACCACACCACACCAATGGGAGGACATTTGAGTTCTCAACAGATTTAACGTGCATCGCTCCCCTACACGGCGGGTCTTCAGTGGTACTGGGATCGAACTCATGACACGCTAGCCACGATCCGATGCCTAGACCACTTGGCTACCGCTGCCCCAATCTTATATTTGAAGAAAGATTTTCATTAAATTTTCTATGTAGTTAGTAATGGGAAAGAGAATCCACTTTACATGCTGTGAAAAAGTCTACTAATTTCTTGCTTACCAAAAATGAATATATGTAAATGTCATATACAACGTGACATGGATAGAGACAAGATTCTCACAATGAACGATCAATACATGATTGGCAATGTGTAAAGAAAATTAAATGACGGGAAAGAAACATATTTTTGGATAAATGATTGAAAAGTAATGTTCATAAGCGCGAAAATAATAATATGAAGCAAGCTATGTTAATACACGACATTCAATATATATATTTAGTTATATATATTAATGTAACATCGAATGTAAATGTCAAAGCGAAAGCGCATGTTAATATGTAATATAATGCCAATATTAAGGGTCATCTCTTAATGTAAATGTTGAGGCACAACCTAATATTAAATGCACTCATGTTAACTAATCATTTCATGTTAATGCAGAGACATATGTTAATCTTCTATATGAAATAGTGATGGTAAAATGGAGACAGAAAATTTGAATGTGCCTAGAACTTTTTGACAACGCTCAAATTTGTAAAATTTAATTTTTTAAAAAAAATATCAAATGAATTTTTAAACTGTTTTTTGTCACAAACTGCTACAATTATAAAGATCGAAGTGTAGCAAAATTTATGCGCATATTTACATTCTTAAAGGTCAGGAACAAAACTAAAAACATTGCTAAAAAAATGGAAATAAAAACGTGTACAAATCTATTAATGAAACCAAAAAGAGTGTACGCATAAATGCAGTGCTTATTAAGGCTGAACTAATGCACACACACATTTTGAACATGCGAACTTTATTCCACTTACTCTTTATCTCTTTTTTATGAACCATGTACTCTTTAAAACTTTATATAACAGCCAATAAGAGCTCAATCCGGAATACAGGGGCATGTCAATCACCTTAAAAAATTCTCTCGGTAAGAATATACTGCGTAGGAAGCTTGGACAAGATGTAGAAGACCTACGTGAGAGTGCGAAGGAAAAAACACCACCGTGACGCTATTCGAAGTTAAGAGATCGGGTGACTTAATTGGCTGTTACCTCGAGGGTTGGGAGGGATTAACGATATTCTAATGGACTATTCAGCACGCAACCTCTGAACCTTTGCTCGTGTCACGAGACCTTCATTACGGAGGAGGTGCGAATATTTTGCTTCTTATTAAAAATTCCCTTTCTACGAGAGGCCTAGGTAGCCGAATGGTCACGTCTGTGACCACGTGACTGACGGTGCTTCTGTTGAGGCGTGAGTTCCAGTCCCTGGTGCTACTAAAACCCCGATATAGGAATAGTGCATGTTGAATCTGCCGAGGCTTACGGGCTTCTCGTTGGGGGTGGTGTGGAAGTTTGGAGAGTGGCGTACCAGTTCATATCTTGTCCTCGTTACTTGAACGAGCTTCAAAATGACGAAGTCCATCGCCAATAGCACCCGTGTTGCTTCTGAGTTCGACGTTAATAAGCAATGAATCAGTTGAATCTCTTTAAGTAGAATGAAATGCACCAATTTATTTTGAAATTAGTGTACATAGATGTGGAAGAATTTAAATCTTACAGAATTTCTTTGGGTACTAAAAGGAAAGGGAATGCGTCTTCTTTGTTGTCACGTGAATTGTATTGCTATGTGAAATAAGGATATGCAGGGGTATTTGCTACAAGACCGGTGGCCATGGTAGCCTAGTGGTCAAGGTAACGGACTCGTGGCCGGCTTGTCTTGAGTTCGAGCCTAGTACCGCTGAAGACTCATCGTGTAGGGGATGATGCACGTTAAATTTTTCGAAGCTAAAACGTCCTCCCGTTGGTGTGATGGGGAAGTTAGGAGAGAAGGGTGCCAGTTCAGGTGACGTCCTAGTCACTTGACCATGGTTTATAATTACGAGATCCATTGCCAAAAGCTTTCGAGTATATATATAGCTGAACAAGGCGGCGTTAATATTCACCCACTCACTACCAGACCGAAAACTTTTAGGGTGTGTTGGGGGCACAGGAACGACTCAGATTCACATAGGAATGCAGGATTTGCATATGCCGTAGTTGCAAGCTATGGTGCGAAGGAAGTAGAAAAAAAACTCATTAATGGAGCAGAAAACATTTTATTTCAAAAACGGGTGTTTGAAATTACGATCAAAAGTCGTCTGGAAGGACTGGCAGTGGAGCTGCAAGGAATTTCTTGCATTCTGGAAGATTTCTGGCATTTCACGTATTCTGTCGACAGCTACAGACATTCGAATTTTGAGGTATTTAGCTGAAAGAACGGGTGTCACATACATAAAAAAACGAGTTAACTCGTTAAAAAAAAAGAACGTGGAAAGCCACGCGATAGAAGTGAAACTTCTTTGGCGACGTTGACCGTAAATGCAGGAATAGATCTAATTTATTAAACTGCTGAGAGAACTTACTTTAATCACAAATGAAATTAGAATTTAATTTATTGTATGAAAATATTTTTATTTAATTTTCTGCATCATTATTTTCCAAGAAAGACACAATAGGTGTGTGGTAACTAAAGTAGGATATAAAAATCCTCTATTGTAGTCAGTCAAGAAAATGTGAGAAAACTGCATCAATCGTGGTTCCGTATAATATTTTTCCTTCTCTAGAATCAGTATTCATTGTCAAATTTAGTGTCCGTTTCAAGAATTCAATCAGTGGATTTGCTTCTTTTGAAGCAAAAATAACATTAAAGTCTCCAGTTAAGATAATCCGCTTTTAATCATCATCGAATCCAATGATTGCAGCAGTCTCTGATGTGAACAGCACTAAAACTTTATGGATAAAGATGATAAGAGCTGCGACAGAACTACCTGGTGATATATAGACTTTTCGCCAGGAATTGCTGCTGGTTTTGCTTTTTTTTTTCTTTCACGAAACTCGTTTTCTCTTTTTGCATTTGTTCTAGGCTATCTGACCAGAATTTATTTTGATTCAATGGAAATAAAAATTAATAATATAAACTTAATGCATCACTAATAGAAGTCACTGTGTTTGTTTACAAGACGCTATCCATAGCGATTCTGGCGCGAACATTAGAGACACATACACAATGCCCCAGACACTCCCGTAACGGGAAGAGCCATATAATGGTAATATTTTGGGTGCGTTTATTCGTCGAAAACGGCACGTTTATTGCATAAAAACTACGAAAATACGCCACACGAGTTCGTTTCGAGTAGCATACTCACTTAATATCTCCAATACCTAAGCGCCTTTAGTCCCAACATCAAGATGCCCCACTCCATACCCCCTAGCAATCGTCCAACTTTTTCACGGATATAACGCAAGTCACGGGTGATCCACCCCTTCACCGCTCTCTTTTCCTCTCGCTAGCTATCTCCTCACCATGGCGAAGTTTCGGGGGGAGGGGAAGGGGAAATCATTACTTTCGTTCGCTTTTTCACTGCTACGCAAAACTGGGCAAATTTCCCATCCACTCTCGCGAGCAAAGAAGTTTCACTTCAAAAACAGTCTCACGGTACCTTCTGTTTACGTTTGCGAAGGGTCGTATGATGGAGAACACGCCAGTTCAGGTAATGTACATAATATAATCACCGAGGAGCGTGCCTGTTACAATCCGCATCTGCATGCACGATCCACATGTCGAACAGTTCCTCGTATGAGTACGAGTTCATTCTTCTACCACGGGAAACGGATCGCAAAGGACGTCTTCCAGCAGGATTGATGTTTACCAAACCTTCCGTTAATCGACATCTACCGAAGATTGCCTGGAGGAATCTTCCAGAACGACAGGGATTCCAGGCAACGTCGCTGTCAGACTGGCCAGACGACTTCTGGTCGTAATTTCGAACACTTGTTGTGGTACAACTTTTCAATAAAATGTTTTCTAACCCATTAATTTGTTCATCTTCTTTGAACCAAAGCTCTCAACTACGGTATTTATGGCCCTGCATTCCTATATGATTCCAAGTCGTTTCTGTTCCTTCCATACACTCTGCAAGTTTATCGATCTAGTAGTGGATCACCCAGTATTAATAACAATAAATATCCATATCTTTTTTCTTTTTCACTTATGAATTTCATCATAGACCGGTACAAATCTACAAAGCATGGTGACTGAAGACACATGCCCATGTTACAAATATTTAATACGAAGTGGTCCTAATACGTAGGTAATCCAGAAAATAATTTCCGCTTAACTGTTCAAAAAAAGAAGCAATCATTTGAAACTAACTGTAGTTAAATAATGAACTAAAATGGTCAGAATACTTATGACATTTAAATACCACCATTACTTAGGCCTTGATCATATCGGAGTGTGAGTGTTTGGATACCCTCGTCAAAGAAATATATCGCCTGCTATTGTAAATACATTCATGTCCATAAATTAAGGATAATGCAAGTTCAGGCATAGAAAGAGTCAGAAGTAAAACAAATGTGACTTATTTGTAAAGCTTTTTTATTAAACAAAAAGTAAAAAGCAAAAAAGATGCTATATGTTTGATATCATTAATAAAATTCCAATTTTTGCTTCCTGGAGAATATTACAAAAAACCCTATTTACAAAAACCAATACAACATGCTTGGTATGATTTTTATTACATATCATGCCTCCCAGACGATACAAAACAGTCCTTAGAGAGCCTAGGCATGTTGAGTATCAAATTATCGATCTGATCTTGGGGAATATTGCACCACTCATCAAGTAATGCTCTCCGAAATTCTAGTGGACATGTAGGAGGTGGTTAACAGGTTGCAACTCGTCGGCCAAGCATGTCCCATACATGCTTTGTTGTTGTTGTTGCTTATGCCACCTGGTAACAGTAACATCAGATCAAGATCCACGAAATTCATCACGGCTAAGGGCTAGAATTTTACGCCTGTTGTTAGCCTAAGCTTTTGAGCCCCCATGAAGGTGACAGTACGATTTTGCTCACACAACACGATAGATGGTGACACCATTCGGACCCACTAATTTAACTAGTACGTTCTACGTTTGTACTCGTGAGTATTTGGTGGCGTCGGGCATCGAGCCCAGGCCTTCCGGTCTGGAGTCCATGCTGTAACCACTAGGCTAACCCACGGCCCACACATGCTTTACTGGATTCAACGCAGATGTTAACGGTACGACGCTTAACCAGGCCATTACGGGTCTGATATCTTCCAGATTGAAGTCGCTTCTTTTACAGATGTTTGCACGGCGAGGACGGTCATCCATAAATCACAATTCTGCACCCATGGGATCCCGAAACAAACATAACGTTTTCCATAATGACGTCCCGATAGATTTGCCCTCTACCGATGGTTACAACTTAAACATGCAGGTCAGTTTAGTAACCCAGAATAATTCCTCCCAAACGAGCCATCCTGCACAACCAAAATGGTGTCATTCAATAATGTTCTCTTGGTGGTAACGGGTACCTGGTGCTCTCCATATGAAAGTCCGGTGAGAATAAAACTGCAAACTTAACCTGGACTCGTCAGAACACAAGACCACTGTTGCGGTGTCCATAATGTATGCTCTCTACTCCAGGTTAACAGCAGGCGACTGTGAGTTACAGTAAATGGATCACATCTGACAGGTCGACGAGCATATTAAGCCAATCTGTCCTAAGCGTCTGTACACGGTCTGCCTTGAAACTGTTGTACAGTGGCTGAAGAGAGTTGGAGAGAGAGCTGACGAGACAGGTCTGATGCTGTGCTCCGTTTGTTTCTTTTTTGGCAGTAACTGACAAATATCGGCTCTCATTCTTCATTGTAACTCAGGGGTGACCTGTGCTGTAACGTCTACCTCACATTACTATCATCTTGGAGTCGTTGCTAAAAACTTGGAGATGACACTCTGAGCAATACAACTTCCTCGAATACTTTCAGCAGGATACACCCACATTCCTGATGGCCATAATTCTACACGTAAAAAAATCATCCAAATGCGTTCTTTATGACATAACTATGCGGTTATTGCACTGAAAAGCTTATAAAGCGCATGCAAACAATTTTATTTATTTGCCTGTATTCCTTCTTACACTCTCGTCATTCCGACGTACTGTCGGTGTCATCTAGTGGCTTCCTGCAATTTGATGATGTATTTCCTGCAACTTGAAGATGTGTGAATTTTTTTTACGGGTGATATATTTATTTTAGAGTTCGATTCCCGCGTGATTCGGAATTATCCTTAATTTATGAGCAAAAGTGTATTTAGTAACAGAATATCCGATTATTCCGGAACTGCTTACCAGCATGAGAGGCCTTTATATGTTTGAACAAATAAAAGGTACTTACTGTACGATCGGGGATAAAAGGGGAGGGGATGTCAAAAATTTCAAATCTCAGCATGATTAGACATTGATGGGTACCATGCATATTGTACAATCGTATATTGTCATGAAGGAGTAAAATTCCATCCCGAGTGAGGGAATATTAACGACGCACCGTTTAGCTACACGAGGACTTTTGGCGACGGACCTCGTAATTTTGAACCTTGGTCAAGTGACGCGGATGACACCTGAGCTGGTACCCCCTCTCCTAAATACCACACCACATCAACGGGAGGACGTTTGAGCTCTCGACAGATTTAACGCGCATCGCTCCTCTACCCGGCGGGTCTTAAGTGGTACTGGGCTCGAACTCATGACATGCCTGTCATGATCCGATACCTTGACCACTTGGCTACCACGGCAATAATTCCATCTCAAAGTCCGATGCAGTTTCTTAGATGTCTCACAGAGACGTGCCGTGATGTTTGTCCACGTGTCATGAAATCCATTAGCAAAAAAAAAAAACCTTTTTCTATTCCAAAACTCTGTACGACAATTTGTGACACAAGATTAGGGGCTTGGCTTTCGTCTGTATAAGCTATGACGTGTGCCTCTATTCTATCTGTTGTAGTTTGGATTTGGGGTTACGTGACACATATCTATCATCATATCTGGCTTAAGAAAGCATCAAACTCTTCTTAGTACCGTGGCAGGTAGTCTAAAATATTGCCTGGCGTATAAATTTGTGCTGCTCTTTAAGTCTCTGAGGTATCTATCTTCCGAGCACACAGTTTTCAGAATTTCGGTTTTTCGGACACAATCCTGCGCAGAAGTGACTTAGAAATTTCAGGAAATTCCAGAGAAAGCGTCGTTATAGTTAAACGTATGTTCTCCGTAATCTTTGTATTAAATGCTTCAATCAAATAATTATTACCACCCGCTTCGTTCATCTTCGTGTACATTTACACGACCTTCGTTGAATTGATATCTCCACCTTCAAGACCACAGAATCGCTCATCGCATAGTTTCGTACACTTCATAAATTCTTGAATTTCTCAGGCTTTGGTTTTCCTCGTTTTGAGAATCGTATGACTGACTGCATCTCGCTCGCGGTGCGATTCTTAATTGTTTGAAATTCAAGGTTATTCATAATTCACTCCTGGGTTTCCAAACACCTTAGTAAAAAACTAGACATATGTAGCAAAAAAGAACATATGAAAGCACACAGATATAATTCAAGTTTTATTTACGTACTTTCCAGTGTTCTACGTGTGAAACCTTGGTTACACGGCATACATCGATGCGATAATCCAGTTTCTGCTACACTCTAATCAACATAGTACTATCAACGTTATTGAAAGTATGTGTTATTCTTTCATGTAGCTGGGCTACATAACGCGGCAAAAGGGAGGGAATATTAACGCTACACTGTTCAGCTACTGGAGGGCTTTTGGCGAAGGACCTTGTAATTTTGAACCATGGTCAAGTGAGGAGGATGTCACATGAGCTGGAACCACCCCTTTACTAACTATCACACCAACGGGAGGACGTTTGAGTTCTCGTCAGATTTAACAAGCATCGCTCCCCCATTACTTACTTAATCGGGAGAATCGAGCTCACCCAAAGAGTTTCTAGCTGTGCACTGACCCTCCGAGAAGTTCCTATTTATTTGTATACTAAATGAAATACATATAGAAAAAGGTCCCGAATAAGGTCCCTCCCCAAAATTCTTGAGATTTGGTGGAAGAATAAAGTAAAAATACTTTACAGTTACAATGTAAATACAAGAAAAGAAGAAGAAAAACATCACACTCACACACGAACACCACGCAGATGCTACCTTCTAAATGAGGAGAAACTTTTTGAAAAAAGAAAAAGATACGCGGGAAAACCACTCCTAAATGTAAATAGGGATGTGAAAGGAATGTTAGATAAAGAGGAAAAGGTCCAAACAATTTTTTTCTGTTATATTTTTGGCCAGTAATAGGGCTGGTTCTCGCACGGCAACAGAAGCGAGGCCCTCACAAAGGAGGATAGGGATAGTTAAGAACCGGTAACAAAAGGGGAAGAGGCACCATATTCACTATACTCCCTTCTCCAATAAATTTGCACCCCATATGGTGGGTCTTCTTTGATATTAGGCTTGAACTAATAACACGTCAGCCGCGAGTCCATTACCTTGACCACTAGGCTACCACAGCCCCCACGACAGAGGGGGAGAGGTAAGTAAACTAAGTCTTATGGATCAGGCCAAGTTTTTGGATAACCATGGAAAGGATAACATGTACTCTCAATAAGGTTAATAGTACCATGTTGAGCATAGTAAGGCATGAATTGGACTATCTCATTGATGTAACTAAGACTTCACACCTAACTTCACATTACTTTTGTATATTCGTCTTAATTTCTTTACTATAGCGCTTTTAAACCCGGAATGGGAAATTTTGAATAACCCTGCATTTTTTAAATTCTCGCCAAACAAGTGCAGCAAAAGTTAGCGATATGAAAATAGGCTTTTCCTCGCATGCCAGTAATTCAAAAGAAAGCATGCACATGCTTGAACCAACTATCGCAGCTGTTCCACGATGAAAATGGAAAACGGAATTTTCTTTCGGGATTTTTTTAACCTTAATACAAATTTGAGTTTATGTATCTATACCTCAAAAGAGATAGAGAATTTCGAACTAATTAACCTGATGGAAATGAAATTTTTTAAAAAACAGGAGGAATGAGATTAGTTAAATTGTTTCAATGCAATTAACCCGAGACAATGTGCATGGTTGACTTCTCACCATGAACATACCTTAAACTAATCTTCGTGGGAGCGAAAAAAATTCCTCTGTGCAGCAATTCGCAACGACTTAAGTTGTAAAAACAGGCAGCCCCAGCGCTGCATCTGCGTAATTCGCAGGAAAAAAACAGTGAGGTTGAAATCCCCTTCCGAAGTAAAGAAAGGAAAATAAGAAGCGACTGAAATTCATTTCATTGTAGCAAAAGAACTTCTCACCCAGTCTGATTTCATTTGACTTCTGCGGAGAGCCTAACTCGGTTTGTGTTGTATCGGCACAAAATTCTCTTTCCTTACAGATCCCCTCTCTCTCGAACAGAAAGGAGACGTCAAGGAAAAGATTCGGAAATTGGGGTTGGGGGAAGAAAAGGAAACAAAAGGGGGAGGCCCTCCGTCTTATCAGGGTCTTAAGAATAGACCTCGGGATTTTTTTTCATTTATTTATGTTTTCTTTCCCTTTTTTCTTCTGCGGCAACCCAAGAAACAAATACGCTTGATTGAAAGTTTGGCTTTTGCAGCCGAAAAAGCGAACGCGCTGATAAACAGACCCCGAGATTCGGTTCGAATAAATTAAAGGATTAGGAGTAGACTTCCTAAAGAAGACAGCCCCTTCTCAACTTCGTTCCTTTTCCTAGAAGATACGATAAAACGTAGCATCGATTTGCGCGGATGTTTCAGAAAGTTCTTAACATTTGATGTTCTTTGTGGAGGAGCTTTTGGAGCGGGTATGTGAGTTTTGTGCAGTGCGGAACGTCACATGTAACTTCAAAACAAAACAAAATCTTATATCGAAGTCTAAAAAAAAAAAATAAGTTGTTTTTCAATATTTCTGAGCATCTTTTTTTTAAAAAGATCATTTCTCTACTAAGGAAATGTTGTATTTAGAACTGGAATGTGCATGGCCCTGCTTTTCTGGATGAACTTGTCTTCATAGAAAAAAATAAAATAACATGAAACGAAATCTTGACTAACAACTTATAGAATAAATTTTTATGGATATATAATCTTATAATATCAGGAACAATTATATTAAAATTATTATGATGCATTATTTCTTTTAGGTTTTCTATCTTAACAAATTACTTAAGAAGAAATAAATTCCTATCTGCATTTCATTTTTCTTCTTTAATTGCAATAATAAACAGAAATAGATCAAAACATAAAAGAGATTAAATAAAAAACAATAAAAATAATTGAGCAAAACAAACTAAAATGGGATCAGAGTTCAACAACTGAAAGGTTTGCCAAAAATTCGTTTGCCAATATAACTTTTATACATCAACCGCGAAATGATGAACTCTGTGATTTCCAACGATTCTATTTTCTTATTTTCAGTTAATCGTATTTTTTTCTCTTACTAGCCATAAAGCAAATGTTTTCTTTTATTATTCGGATAAATATATGCTTAAAAAAACTGAGATTATTCTTTACTTTATTCATTTTTTGAAGATGTAGAATTGACTGTTGAAAGAATATCTTTTCTGAATTTATCCCTGTGACATCGTGTACATTTCACGATATATTTAAGAAAGTATGTGCATTTAACGTCCACATTCTGTAAGACGGGGACGACATAGGTAAGAAAATGCAAGTGGTAGACAAAATAATGGAAAAACTTACAAAAGATGTGAAAAAAATGTGTTGTGTGCAAAAGAACATTCCTTGCAAATTTATAGTGGAGTGAATGCGTCTTTGTTTCCTAAGTATACGAACACAAGAGTAAGAAGGTTAACTATTTGCTAAAAGTGTGCAGCTATAGGTTACAGTTCTCAAAAAAGTACTGGGACACACTACCAGTTCATTAATTTTTATCGTACTATTTTACCTAAACATACAGAATCCAAAAAAAAGGAGTAAATGTTATTTTGGTAAAATATATATACAAATAATAATAATTTGAACAAAACCCATACATTAATGCAATTATTGTTAAAATTGAAAATAAAAGAAATCGAGTTAAAAAAACGTGCTCAAAAGAGTATCAGGACATCCAATAAATTATAAAAAATAATTCAAACTTAGAAATTAATATTTCTTTCGCTGCCCTTGCCTTTTATGTCCTCTCGAAGTCTATTTGGCATGGATTGGATCAATTTTTTGCAAAA
>BMAO01007479.1:0-32832 GCA_019973975.1 Trichonephila clavata | reverse complement strand
TGAATCGTTTACACATTATTTATAAAGAAATGAGGCTTCAGAAAGTGTAAAATGTTTAAAATATAATCATAATTTTAAAAATTATAAACATATGAAAATAAGAAATTTTTATAAGAAATATTAATTAAGTTTTACTGCGCGCATGCTATTTTCAAAAGTATTAGCTTTAATTACTATCAACAAGTTGATTTATAAAGTTAAATGTATCCTTATTACACCGTAGTAAATTTAAACAAATAGAATAAATTATATTTTTTAAAAAATAAAAAAAATTATATTTTTCAAATATTTTGAAAAACAAAAGACATATTATTTTTAATTTTCTAGGGCTTAAAGAGTATGATACATTTTATAATTCTATAAAGTTTTATGCATCAAAGGGTACTATTTTAGAAAATAGCGTGCGCGCAGTAAAACTTAATTAATATTTCCTATACAAAAATTTCTTATTTTCATATGCTTATAATTTTTAAAATTATGATTATATTTTAAACATTTTACTCTTTTTTGAAGCCTCATTCCTTTATAAATAATGTGTAAAAGATTCGAATTATTTAATTTTAATTTAAAAGAGTTACATGTATTTGAACATTTTTTTATATTTTCAGCCCTCCAGAAAAGGTTAACACCCCTGAGACCCCTTATCACATCATATATTATGTGTATACGTTACACATAACATAACATAACGTGACGTAAATGTATACACATAATGTGTATACGTTTAACGAATAAAAAAAATTTAACGCTTAATCAAATAAATCACAAATATATAGCTTTATTATCATGCCTTTTCAGTTTTAATAGAGTTTGAATGATAATAGCCTTATCAAATAAATCATTTTATTTTGCATGCCAGGGCTGTCAAACTCGCAGCCTGCAATGAACTTATTTGCGGTCCAGCCAATATATTGGCACACGATAGTATATAATAAATTTTTTAAAAATTCTCTCAAAATTGGAAAGATAGTAGTATAGAAGAGATGTCAAGTGTCAATACGTAAACATGAAACTTTCCTTGTTCTTTTATATATGTTTACTAGCCAGTATACCCGTTCTTCGCACGGGAGAATTGAAGTATTAAATAATGCAGATTGAAGAATATACAGAAGTTTTTAATAATGAGTTAATTTTTCGCAAATCGCAAATTAAACAACAAAAAAAATCTTTTTGTATATCTCAGATGAACAAAAAAAAACCATATTTGTTAAATTTTTAGTCTGTTGATCTAATAGCTGATAAAAAGGATATTTTTAACTTATGGTCAGCCTGGTCCTAGACAAAGAATTAGATTAAGGTAACTGGAAAGTGAAAATGCTATAAAATTTTCATTTTTTTTTATTTTACTTTTAAAAAATAGAGGGCTTTTTGCTGCTTCTATAGATGTATTATTTGTGAGAATCCGATCAAAAGAACGCTAGAAAATTGAGTTTTAAAATTGTTAACAAATATGATGCAACTGCGATTCAGGTACATTTTCTTCAAAATCCGTAGTGGGTTCAATATGTATTGTAAAAAACTAATTTTCTATTCGAAGAATGTAGTTTTTCTATATTATATAATCAAATTTATTGAAAATTATACATTTTTTGTGCAAAAATTACGGAAAATTTAAATAATTTGTTACAAAATTTTGAAAAAAAAAAATTTTGTTTTCTGAAATGTTAATTATGTCTAGTTTTGCATTTATAAATACTCAGTGAATTTTTGAAATTATAAATCAAGTCGATATAGTACAAAGTATATTGCAAGGATTGTTCTAAATTAAATGCGCAGCTTGTAAGATAGACATTTCGTTATTCCTAACTGCTTATTGTTAACATTTGAATGCTCATGAATAACTCTATATGTTTATTACTTCTGGTTTACATTAAGATAAATAAATATTCATATGTACTTATACAAAAGCAGAGATTCTTTTGTTATAATTTTTAAAAACAGATTTCCATTTGAATAGACATCAAATTAACTTCATAAATTCATCAAAAACATATTTTGTGTATTTTTATAACAATAAAAATATGTGCAAGGAATTCTGTAATATCCTGTAATGATGATGTTCAAAGTGAAGTAAAAATACTAAAACTTACAGACATAAAACTTTGGTATTTTAGATGGAAGAAGGTGTGAATCGTTGATAACACGTGTTGATGAAGTAGGTAAAGCGTAATTAAAGACTTCTAAAGAATCTAGAATTTTAAACTTACAATTTAAAAACTCAGAAATGATGCAAAATAATCCAATTAACAGTGGCATGACTTTATATTGTAAAAATATATTTTTTTACAAATCATAGATGAAAATATCTTTATTTGCAATTTTCTCAAAACGCAATTTTTGGTGATTCCGGTACACTTTCCTCAAAATCTACTTTACCTATAAAACTGATATTTTGCATAATACAAGATTAACAAAATTTTAGCAAAGTGAATGAATTCGTTTTCAAATAAACATTCAAAAATTTCAGATATAGCACAATTTCTGCATGAAATTTAAAAGAAATATGAATCACTAAATTTAAATTTTTTAAAATTTTTACAAATTTATATTTTAAAATTTCATTTCATTCATTTTATGGATTGTTATGTTTACAAAAACTCCGTGAAGTTTTATAGCTATATATGCAGTAGATTTTATGCAAAGTGTACCTAAAGGTAAGAACATGCTTGAAAATAAAAAAATAGTTATTGATTAAATATTGCTCCAACAGATTTATTTGTAATTTAAAATCAAATTTTTTTCGTGAACAAAGACATAAATATACAGATAATTCAACGTAAAAAATTTATTTTCGTTGCTTTAAATTTAAGTTAGTGAGAACCATTTAAAGGTGGAGCAAAAATAGTTCATTTTTCCTTCTCGCAGACATCCCAGTTACCTTAAAACCGATCTTACAATCGTTGGCCACACTGCGAGATACATAGAGACCTCTATCATTATCAACTAGCAACAAACCCATTTTCTCATCCATCCAACTGCTTACTATCTTAACGAACTGAGAAAACGAATTACCGTAGAGATTACTAAACTCTCTTGGGCATTGTGAAAGAAATAACCAACAACAACAATTGAAGATAAAAAATCAAGTACATGTCTTAGAAATAAAAGATCATTTTTCTATCTATCATATTTTCATCTATCATTTCTTTGCATGAGTTTTCTTAAAGTTGGTGATTTTCTTTCATAATATCTAAGTATTTCATTGTTATCATCATTTTTTAATGGTGAGCTTTGAAAAGCATGTTGTACCTTGACCTTTGGAGACCATTGTACTTTTAACACCAACAGCTAAAGCTTTTTTCCCCCACGGAATGGTTAAAACTTTTTTTGAACAAAAATGTAAGACTCGTCTTATACCTATGAGTAAATTTCTCGTTGGGAGAGAAATGTAAATGTGACGAGACTTTTTATACTCACCTCTTGAGGAGTTTCTCTTTTCGTTTCAGAGCTGCGCGCAAAAGAAATGACTTGAGAGGACTGCCACTAACTTTCTCCATTACCTAAAAATAGGAAGGCAATTTTCATTTTCATCACAAAAATCTACAAATTTTAGAGTAACAGATTACTTCATTTGATTCCATGAAAAACTTATATGGTGTATTTATGAGAACTTTTATTTTATGTTGTCACTTGATCGACAGTGTCAGATGAAGACCCACGCAATTCATCATGGCAAGGGGTAAGTTTTACGTCTGTCGTTCCCCGCAGTTTGAGCACCATACAGGTGACAGTACAGTGACAAGCCCCTGACCACAAAGGGGAGGGTCAAGAGCCCCCACCTCTCTTCCCCTTCCTCCAAATCACGAAAGTATTTGCACCTCAACGAATATTTAGTGTTCCCGTGACGCACAGGCACTATACATTAACAAACATCCACGCCTTCTCTAGGATTCGAACCCTGGCCCTACGTCACAGCGGCCAGTGTCATTAACCACTATACAGGAAAGGCTGACAAAAATTCCGACGGCATGCGTTCTTACCAGGTGGTCAACCTCCCAAGTACTGACCACCGCCGATGATGCTTAACTTCGGTGATCGGACGAGAACCGGTGTTTTCAGTGGGGTATGGCCGTTATTCATAAAGGAGCCAATTGGAATGCGATTAAGTATTGCTACAATTAATAAATATACTATTATAACTCGAATTTCTTAATGAAGAAGTTATTATTTCTGTGCAAGACATAGTAAAAAGTGATCAAAAGAAAAAAGTAATGCAGTTCTTTCACAATAAAAAACCAAATGCTTAGAAAGAGCCAATAATTTATCTAATTTCCTATTCATATCATAAGAGTCCTTTCACTGAAATGGAAGAAAAATAAAATGCAGGGTCATTTATAGTCCCCCCCCCCGGGAGGGTTTCGGAGCGTTTAGTAAAAAAAGTATATAAAACGCGAATACAACAAAAGAAAACATTTGAAAAGGTACAGAAAAACTGTTAAAGTTTCACTTACATTCCTTTCAGATGTTCTATAGGTGAAACCTTAGTCACATGGGCAACAATGTGATAGTCCAGGCCTTGCCACACTACTCAACATGGGGAGTGAGTGAATATTAACGTCGCACTATTCAGCTACACGAGGGCTTTTGGCGACAGACCGTGTAATTTTAAACCATGGTCAAGTGACGCAGATGACACCTGAGCTGGCCCTCCCCTTTCCTAACTACCACACCACACCAACGGGAGGACGTTTGAGCTCTCGACATATTTAACGTGCATCGTTCCCCTACACGGCGGGTCTTCAGTGGTACTAGGCTCAAACTCATGACACGCTGGCCATGATCCGATACCTTTACCACTTGGCTACCGCGGCCACTACTCAACATAATACTATCAACGTTAATGGCAGTACATGTTATCCTCTTTCGGGGTTATCGGACAAATTGATATTTTAAATGACACCAAGTTTTGGTATCCCCTTTGCCTAGTGATGTAGCAGAAATGCACGAAAAGATGACAAGTGCTGTCAATAACGTTAGTAGTGTAGCAGGAACGGCACTATCGCATTGAAATTATATTAATTCTATATATTCTAAAAAATTAAATAAAACTCACCCTTCCGTAGAGAGCATTCATCAGCCTGGGCACTAGAGGCAGAATGGTGGGATTCACGATTTTTATTTCGTCCACTAATTTCTTGATGTCCCCGCTATAAAATGCGATGCGACGAGCAAAATACATGCTGGCAACCTACAAGAATCCATGCAAATTTCATTAATATAAAATGTACACGGGTAGTGGAGGTATGGTTTGCACAGTAAAAGTTTTCTAATCCAATGGCCTAAAGCAAAAAATTGTCTTTAATTAATATTATTTTGTTATTTTTTGTAGTAGTACTTATACACTCCCAACCGGTTCATACCGGTTAAGTAGAACAAATATTTTTCGTTTGATTTAGCAAACTGGCAATTAAAATGGTACTTATTATCAAAGTTCTCACTAGGTGACCAACCCAATTTAGAAAATAAGTAAGTTTGCATTACAATACCGTAATGATTGTTGAGTTACTTGAGTCCACCACTGATTAAAATTCTAACAGTATATCTTTGAAAATTATTTTGATTTCGTAATTTTGAGAAAAACTATTTATATATACAAAATGCATTTAATTAAAATAGAAAAATCCCTGAATTGTTCGAAGATTTTCCTATTTTACCCTTTACATAGATTACTTAGACTCTCCAATGCTTAGGTTCAATGTGTTTCTCTCAAACTACATAAGATTGGCGTGTCTATTTTTAAATGCCAAGTTATTTTATTTCGAAATTATAATTTTGAAATCTGGTTTGAAATTCAAACAGAAAATAATAATTGATAAACAGAGCTATTTTGATCAAAAGATATGCTCCATATCAGTTTCTGCAAAACGTTTAAATAAAATTCTACGAATAATGTATTGATTATTTGGTATTAGCTCTGTGGATTCGGGACAATTTCATCAAAAATATCTTAATATTATTGACTTGAATGAGAGCGAAATATTAAAATTGTGTATGAATCTGTTTTTGTTGTCTCTATTATAATTTTGGTTTTTCTTTTGTTAAAGGTTATTGATATTATAAGTGTTATTCGAGAATGCCTGAAGAAAAACAAGATATCAATTATTGGCATGGCCAAGTAATTTTAGCGCGTTTCTCACATGTTGTATTTTACAATAATGCAACTAATAAACTTTTTACAAACAGAAAGTAGTACTGTACCACTCCTCTAAATGTACTACTATTGAGCTGAAAAGAAATAATGACACAAATCTGTATCAGCACTATAAAAAAGCAACAAAAAAAATTTTTACAGAAGAAAAAACTTTTTGCAAACAATAAATTTACTAGGTAAAATTTGAGAAAATTTTGTTATAAACTAGCGAAATTCAGGAAAATTTGTAGGAAAATTCGAGAAAACTATGGGAAAATTTAAATATGATTCTGCTCATCTAAGGCACAAATGCGACCCAATGCCGAAAACCGGAGGTCAATTGGTTGCTTATTGGCTGAGAAAAAGGTACGACAAAATATGGAACGAAGACGAAGACGAAATTTGCGTCCTAATAGCGCTTTTGTTCCACTACGTGAAAAACGCGCTAAAAATTCTTATCAGACTGATTATTCTACTGGTAACTATATATGATAAATAATTGCAAAAACTACCGGAACTTCTTTCTTTAAAACATTAATATGATAAAAAATGGCTTAATAATCATAAATATCAATGTGTACTATATTCATACTATTTTTAAAAAATTTGTCTGTGTACTTAAACAACCATGGTGTTAAAACTCACAAACAATAGAATAATATTATATTTTTTCAAACCTACCTCATTTACTATTTCATAAATGTGGGCAGGAGGAAGATAGGAAATAATTGATCCTCCATATATACCTGCTTTCTAAAAGATAGGAAAAAATAGTTTTAAAGATTGTATATACAGTCATAAAAATTATTTATATTTGAGTTTAGTTTTAATTTTATTGTCTTTGTGCGGAAGCCATGAGTGATGTATAGTTTTTACTAGAAAATTATTATAAAACTCATGGAACGCAATCACAAATTGAAAATGATGCAGACATACATTAAAAGAACTTAATTGGATCCTGTTTTAGCATACACCTTTATCGCCAACTTGGCGAACTTTTATCCTCATATTGGATCGAAGTTCATTGAGCTCAATTCACATGACGTCATAGTCACATGATAATGATAACCACGCGTTTTTAGCCAATCAGTTCAAAAACTTATGTGACGTCATAGTCACACGATAAAAGCAATCATGTGTTTCCAGCTAATCAGTTCACGCGCTTCGTTGTTGCCGACTTTTGATCTGAAAAGAAACTTTCTCTTAAAAAAAACTTTTTTCAAGAACAATAATGCACATAGGTAGACAAAATGCATTTTATTTAAAGGCACGTGAATAAAATTTTACTTTTAATATCTTTTGAAGGAATCTTTGAATTTTTGAATCTTTTTTCTTATAGCATTTGAACATTTTTATCCATTTATAAAATTTGAAATTTTACCCAAGATTTACAAATCAAACAGCAAGTGCAATTAGTTTGATATCTGTTTTGAATTCAATGGAGAACACGTGTTTATCTTTATCACGTGACCTTCATGAATTGAGCCCATACAGAAAAAAGAGCTGTTTGTGTAACTTGGCCCAATTTTTTCTCTCCTTTGCAAAGGTCTGGGCAAAGGTAAGATTTTTCTAAATAAAACTTCGAGGTATATTGTTTAAAGTAGTAAAGGATTTATCTACTTCCTTATCAAATAAGCATTAATCCGAATACTTTTTCTTTCATTATAATTCTAAGTATCCTAGTTGTAAGCTAATATTATTAGTTCTATTAAAATTAGTATCTTTTTTTGCTGATATAAATTTTATTGATAACTCATTAGAATGTTTGTCTAAGCTGGCTTTAAGAATAATTAAGTTGCTTAATGCTTATAAAATTTAGAAAGTGATTACAAACACTCTGAAAAATGTGAACATGTTCCCTGATGATTAGCAAATTTTTCGATGCAACACTAAATATTAAATTGTGTTGAGAACAGATCAGCTAATACGATACAAAAATGGCGCTTAGAAGTACCATATAGTTCTGAATATAAGCCTACCCAATTATAGGCCAAAATTACGTTTTTATTCAAAAATTTACTAAAAATTCGAATCCTGTATACAAGCAGAATTTTAAAAAATCCAATAAGTTTCAAACATGTTGTTATGAAGGTGAAAATTTTACCAAGCAGAAAAGACGGGTGGAATATTTTCCAATCAAACTATTGTAAAATAAAACGCCAGCCGCCAATGACGATAGCATTATTTCTGGTAACCCTGTCTGAAACTAAAACATGTTTGCTATTTATTTAGTACCTTGTACACTATATGTGACAGTCTTATTTTTTCTGCGTGATTCTTTGTGTTGGAAAACGAGTGGGAAAGTATGGTTAATTTCAAACTGCAAGTTCAGATTTCCGAATGAATAAATGTGAATTTTTCGAGCTATTCGGAAACGCAGATTCTGACACCGATTTTGAAGGATTTATGAATCTTTTTTTTTTCCTCCTTTTTTGAATAAATGTTTCACATTCAAAACACCCAAAATGTCTTATGATTAAAACAGCTTGCGCATAGCTAAAGAGAAATTTTTAAAAATCTGAATTTTCTAAGATACATTTTTGTAGAGATTAGCGGATACGTATATAAGGCGACCTCTTCAATTTACTTCCAAAAATGTCTCGAGGATTCTCGGCTTATAGACGGAAGTACATGCTTATCAAAGAACTTTTTCAATTAACAAAGGACAGATTCTCCGTGATTTAATTCTTGCAAAAACCAGAAATTTATTACTTCATTGCTTCATAATTTAAATTTGTTTCATTTTCCTTCTGGATTTTTTTTATTTCCTTTAAAAAGCAATCTGAGCTTTTGTTTTTAATCTTGCAATACACAAATTATTAATAATCTTTCAAGTATTTTACAACTTGAGATCTAAAAATATTCAAGAATGATTTTCTTCCTTTTCAGTTTTGAGGCTGCGGTAGCCAAGTGATTATGTTTACAAATACGAGGCCAGTGTGTTATGGTCTCGAATTCTAGTCCAATGTAAGCCAGCAGTGTATACAGGGACTAATGTGGTTAAATCTGTTCAGACTCGAAGTCCTCCATTGGCAAGGTGTGGTAGTTAGGAGCTAAGTTTTTTCTCGTATATTGGCAAGGTTCATAATTATGAGGTTCGCCACCAGTAACCATCATGTTGTTTTGTAATGCAGCGTTAATAGACACTAACTCATCCTATTCAGTTTTATTCGTTGAGTCAGAATTGTAAAAGATTGGCTATATTCAGTAATTATAACAGATAAAAAATTATCATACAATATTTAAAATTTCAAACTTTGTACTATCTAGTACTATTTTATATCATTCCTTTTAATTTTAAGCTAGAACCATTTTACCGTTATGTATGAGATACATTGAATATTCTCTTTATTTTGTAGTCACCTCCGAATGGTTTCACTTGATATCACCGGATGTTTGGAAGGTGGTAAATGACGTCAAACTGATTCTAGTGATGTTGTTCAGGAGGACGTGGTTTATTTCTACGATTGCGCAATCATCACGCGCATTTATGTTTTTGGGATGCCTTGACCCCCTCCCTGATGGTAGACTTTCCCTTTTGTCATCCATTGTTGCCTTGAAGATATTGTTCCAACACCAAGAAACTACCATATCGCTCGGACCAAGATGGTGGCCGATACGCCTGTTCGACCAGCCTGTTTCTCTGAGGCCTACTATACGCCTCCTCTCAAAGCTTGACAATTGTTCGTACTTTCGCCATCTCCGAGACATCTCTAATCACAGTACCACCCATCCAACTCGACAGATTTGTTTGAATAACCCTATGGTGGGAGCAATAACGCTTTTAAACTCTCCCAGTTGAGCATCTCATATGTGCACAGAGCGTTTACTCTTGTATCATTGGCGTCGAAATTTTAATCATTTGCATATCTTTTACTAGGCTACATTCTTACCATGTTTTGTGATAGTAACTCGATTTTTTCTGGGAGTATTTAATTTTGTGACAGAGTGTATATATATTGATCATTATAATATAACTTTGCCGATACATTTTTTTAAACTACTAAAAATCTCTGCTCTATAATTTTGAGCCAAGTTCAAGTTTAGGGTGACAAGATAGCGAAATTTTGCATACAGAAAATAATCTGTTTTCGAATATTAAGTTATCTCGTATCAAGAGTAGTAAATTCGTCAAGTTAGTTTAAACAAAGCATATGATTATAGTGTATATATCGGAAAATTCTTGCGATTTATTTCATAGCTGTGTTCTCACTCATCCGTTTTTGAAAATAAATTAATTACATTCATATACTCTTTTTTTTTTCAACATGCTGATCCAAAAAATACAGCAGCTTTTTTTTAAGAATATTGAAAGGACATTTGAGCATATATTTTCATTAAAAACATATACCTGATTTGGATTCTTCTTTCCAGATAAAAATAATTATCAGTGACTAATTTTCCTTTCTGAATATTCTGTAATTAGAAATTTAAGTTCTATACTTTTCAAAACCTATTCCATTTATTTAGAAAAATTTATTTTTCTTTTAATTTTTTTTTGTTGTTGTTAATGTAGCACTTTGAAATTGCGCGTGGGCTATTTGCGAAGGAACTCATAATTTTAAACCAAGGTCAAATGATAAAGGCAAAACCTGAGCTCCTCCCCACTCTTCAAATTTTAAAGCGACACCAACGTGAGGACCTTGAGCCCTGACAGGTTAAACATGCTTCAGCTCCTCTAAGCGTCGAGTCTTCATTGGCACCAGAACTTGAGCCCACTACTCGACAACACAGGTAACGAATTCGCGACCCTGAAGAGTCGGTTTCCACGGTCTCTGAGAAAGCTCAAGTGGCTATGGTAGACTAGTGGTCCAGGTAACGGACTCGTGGGTGGCGTATTATGAGTTCGAGCCCAGTACCGCTGAAGTCCCGCTGTGTAGGAGAGCGATGCACGTTAAATCTGTCGAGAGCTCAAACGTCCGTCCGTTGGTGTGGTGTGGTAGTTAGGAAGGCGTGCCAGCTCAGGTGTCGTCTTCATCATCTTACCACGGTACAAAAATTAAGAGATCTGTTGCCAAAAGCCCTCATGAAGGTGAACAGTGCGGTATTAATATTCACTAAGAAAAATAAAAAACGTATCCTTCAATTTCCAATTGCTTACATCTATCTTTTTAAAAGAAGTCTAAATTTTAAAGCATCAGACGATAATTTTAATTTCAAATAAGTAGTTATTGCAAGGAATCCCCCCCCCAAACTATTGAAGTGTGTGTGTGTGTGTGTGTGTGTGTGTGTGTGTTTTAAATCTTTATCAAACATATTCTAAAGGTATGTAAACACACACATTTTACCAGTAATATAACAAACTTACACCGTAGCCATACACTAAAGCTGATACGCAAGATATTATGCTTCTGTGTGTCAGCAATACGCCTTTAGGAACACCTGTGGAATAAAAGCGTAGTCACATTAGAACAGTGCATATAATAACAACCAGAAAACTAAGCAAAAGTTTCACGAGCTTCATTGAGTGTGATAAATTTAGCTCAAAATTTATTTCTTACATTCTTTGTCTGTTATAAAAAATTTTAATAATCCTTTCATACCATAACATTCTAAAAATTACGTTATGGCTGTGAATAAAAAACATATTATTTAAAAAAATTTGCATACACTGACAGTAAAATTTCACTTATATATGTTCACTTCGCTCAAAATAGTTCTTAGATTAATAATCAATAAATATACGGTTCCCGATAACAATATAAAATTTTAAAATTTTAACCAGACATTTGCTATTTTCGTTTAATTCTATTAATGAAGCGTTTCATATTTCTTGCGCGGAATTATCTACTTTATACTCAGACAAACACGCACTCACGCATTCGATAAAATAAAATTTATTATTTAATATGTAATGATTCATTTATGTCGTAGAATAACTAAGTAAAGAGTAAAACTATTAATAAGTTATGCACTTAAACCGACTTGTTAGCTATTTCAACGGCATCCTGTGGAATTGTGTGAAGAATGCTACTTCATTTTAGAAACAGATCATCAAGTTATACGGATACGAAGAGGCCTTTGTAAACGATACAGCCCGTTAATGAGCGTCACAGTTCTTTCATAGGGAATTTAAAAGTCTATAGGGAGGATGGACGTACCCTACAATAGTTTTCTTTTCTAATAGTGATACGTGGATTAGTTACTGTGACCAGGATGTACGTACATGAAATGTTAACTCCTCGTGTTCTTCTATTTTTGACTAATATCCCAGGTGCAACCTACCTGGACGGTTCTGTTTTCTCAGGATTTCCAAGTTAAGACTCTTCAGATATTTCTCACACTCAGTATATCTGGGTGATTCTATTGATCTTATATATCAGTTCAAATTCCTCCGAGTCACTCTATAGTTGGTTTGAAGATGGCTGTTCACAATTTAGGGTCTATTCCTTTTACTAGAACATCGGATATCTATTCAACTCAATGCCAAACTATGTTAAGGTATGCATCGCAGCACGAAATGATCCGGCGCGATATTAAAGATGACTAGATATAACTTCCTGTAACTTTCCATCCTTAACATCCTGGTTTTTACAACTCTTGGTCTTATTTTTGTTTTCTCATCTTTGGTCGCGTCACGCCATCTCCAGAATCTTAACCTTCTGACAGAGGGCGCACCCAGCGTCACGGTCTCGTGGGAAGAACTGAGAGAAAAAATTTGACACACGCTAAGGTGGTTGTCTGTTGTAATCTCTTAGTTATTCCTTTGTAAATTCTTGTTTATTCTCGTTCAAATGTAGAAGTATTTGCGTTGCTTCGTTCAAAAAATGCTTTGTGTGTTTTCGTTTGTTAACAACCTTAGTGAGCTTAATTTCTCTACACATACCGAGCCCCTTATATTTACATATAAATGTGGAGAGAGAGAGAAGATAAAATAATTTTAATTGCAATCCACCACAACAAAAGAAATACTGGACAGTGAACGAAAAAATAAATTTACCTGTAGTTCCACTTGTGTATGGTATGCAGAATAGATCATCAGGTTTGGGGAGCTAATTGAATAGATATAAATTTCTATATTAATCAATACTGATTAATTAACCGAATAAATCAATCGGTATTGTTAAGTAACTTTACTTACCACCAATTCCTGCAAATTGCTTCGTCCCATATTCTAAAAAAAGAGAAGAAATTGACAAAAAAAAAACATCAAAAAATACAGTAAATCAAAGAATTTTTAAGAAGAATATTTGTTTACCATGTGTCTTTGGGAAAGATACATTTTTTCATATTTCATAAGAATCTACAGAAAGTCTTTCGTACTTTATGGAAGCAATTTTGATAGTTAATTTTTATCTAGTAATGCCGTATATCTTCTGGCTATTTGAGTCTATCTGATAGTTATGATTCTTGAAATTAGCTCTAACTCAATTTTCAATAAAAGTAAACTTTTTCTCTCAGTACTTACTGTCCTGCCAATTTTACCTAATTCTTCTTGAACTGTTTTCCAAAATCCATTCAAGTTCCTAATATGTCTTTTTCCAAAAGCCTCATTTTCATAAATGGAAAGCACGTAAGTTCATTAGAGAAGCATGAGGTGATTTTACAGGTATTTCATGGAAATGGGATACACTTTATTTCTGTTTCTGATTCTTCATTTGCTAAATAAAGGGGTAGTAGACTTAGACGTGTAACAAGAGGTTTTGTTCATATGAAACTCAACTTTATCAATGTCCTTTCTATCTATATAAGGCTGGAATTTCTTCTTTAAAAATTGGATTAAAATATTCTATTGATAGTAAAGTTAATTAATTTCGGCTTTGCTTGAGATTTTTTTTTTATTTTTAATTTGCGGTTGTATCAAAATTCTTCAACTACCGTGGACTCTTTTGAATACTTTTCTGTACACTGACCAAGCCATTTCGTATGGTCATTCCAGTCAGTTGAGCCATAGAAGATGTGGTTCTTTTTTCTTAGTCACTTAAATATACCCATGCCTCATCGAGTGTTACCACAAATTTCCAGTTTTCAAAAGCTAGGTGTTTTTCACACCTAATTTTCTACAATTTTTTTTCAGCAATATGTTTTGGAAAAAGCAGAAAAACTTTAGGTTTAAGCATTTTTTTTTAACTTTATGATACCCATGTTAAGGCTTAGTGGTTAGAGCATTAGACTTCAGACAGGATGGCCTGGGTTCGATGCCCAATGCCACCAAATGCCCTCAGTGTACACACGGAGTACGTGCTCGTTAAATCAATGGATCCAAAAGTCCTGTAGCCGTCGTAGCAGAAATCACGAGTGCTGGATAATATTTCCCTTCCCTCCAGCTCCTACCTAAATTGGGAAGGTGGAGATAGGTGGTGTCGCCATCTATCGTATAGAAGTCCAACCTGTCTCAGGCTCTGGTAACTTTCCTTCCGTCCCTTTCGGGAAGGACACAACAACAACACATGTTAAAATGAGCAAATTCGGTCAAAAGGTATATTTTTTATTCTTTATTTTATTGAATAGAGCTTTCTTTTGGCTTTACAAAACATACAGCTTTTGTTTCTATGCTACCTAGAAGCCACGTTACAATCAATTTTATAAAATTAGAAAACCGGAAGTGGGTCTTTAATTTAACAGAAGTGGGCATTTAAATTGTTCCAAATGTATTATGACGAGTCTGTAATAACTGTATTTCGATCAAACTTTTTGAACCTAATATTTATATAATTTTTGCAGCATGTACTAAAATATTTCTTATTGCTAGATTATTTTTTGAGTTATGGCCTGTTATTCAAATAATGATCTAATAAAGAGTGATATTCTTATGATATTCCCCTGATCAGCTCTAAAATTTTTAAATGTTAATAAAACTTTCAGATTTTAGTATATCTTGGCGATAAATGCGTCTAACTTGTTTTAATAATAAACTCTGCTATGAGTTTATAACTTTTTTCTCTAATGTGTGTGAGTGTGTGTGTGGCTTTGAAGTTTTTCATAAATATTGCTAAAATTTCACTTGTAATTGTGTTTTGTAAAATTTACAAATTTTTTAAGATATTGTTAGTTAAATATTAGTATTTATTGGTACTGATTCCTAAAAAATTATTTACAACGTTTTAGTACACTATTTGTTTTTAAAAAAAGTACTCCGTACGTGTTCGGATACTTGATATTTGCCTGCGTTCGAACAGTCTTAGGGTGAGGTTTCATTTTTACTTTCAACTAGATATTTTTTTATTTTCAAATTTAATATATTATAAGTCTTTTTTTTAAATGTAATAACCGAGATTTTTTTCCACTGATTTATAATTTGTTGATACGAGTATTTCTCCTCGGAAAGCGCAGTTGCGTAACCTTCGAGACATCTATCAATTTTAGGAGCTATTTTCAAAATAAATCTTTTATTTTACATTCCAATCAAAAGAAAACACTAGCAGATGATTATTCTGAAGTATCCAAAATTTATCTCAAAATGAATCACAAAATCGTTTTCATAAAGTGCGAACGACCTTCTGTATATACAACACAGCCAGATCTTGAGATTTACCTCGAGCTCGGAGAATTGTAAAAGACTGATATTCCCTTTCTGCGCCATCTCCTTGATTTGAGGTGTGATAGGATCTATCATGACTAGAGATCTAAGAGATGGAACTTGTTCCACATTACGCAGAATCTTTAGGGCATTTTCTTCGTTGTTCACAAGCACCACTGACAGATTAGCTAGAATACATATAGTAACATTTTTAGGAACATTTTTGGAAGGAACTTAGAAATAGTTTTTACTGTAATGTTATATATACACTACTGGACAACCAAAATGCAACACCATGAAGGACAAGGGAAATCAAACCCAAATTGAATACAGGGGCGGGAAAAGTTTTACAGGGTACGGGTTACTTCTGTTTTTTTTCAAGGTGTTGCGGCCCACCCAATGGCGTAGGCGTGGTGAGTTAAAAGATCTGCAAAATTTATTAGAACTTAATAATAAATGTGAAATATATACTTATCTACATAACTATAATAAAAATATCTTGCACTTTTAAGACCGCGCTTAAAGCAAAACACATGATATAAATATAATAATAAGTTCAAACAATGCTTTAATTATAAAACAATTCAAAATACATTCAAAAATAAAGTATTTTCAACTAAAGTTAGTTGTCGTAGTTATAGTCAGTAGAATATTTAGTCTGCATACTGTCAACCAATCTTTAATATTTCGGTATATAATAACTAACTGCTAATCATCAGACGGCCATCCTTAAATGTCTTGGTGGTCCACCGGACGGTCGAGATCGACTTATGCCCATCCCTGCTCTAATAGCACAAAATATGAAGGTAAAATGATTAAAATGGTGGAACACGAAGAATTCCATACCTTATGTACCACCACTTCCAATCTCTATAGGACATGGTAGCCTAGTGGCCAAGGTCATGGACTCGAGGCTGGCGTGGCATGAATTCGAGCCTAGTACCTCTGAAAACCCACTGTGTATAGGGGCAATAGATTTTAAATCAGTCAAGGCTCAAACGTTCTCCGGTTGGTGTGGAGTGGAAGTTAGGAGATAGGGGTGCCAGGTCAGGGGTCATCCTCGTCACTTGAACCTGGTTGGAAATGACGAGGTCCGTTGCCAATATCCCTCGTGCAGTTATATCGAGCGAAGTTAATATATATAGCTCTCTTTCGCTCCCATCTCCATACCATGATAATATGAAGACTTTGAACCTTGTCAAATCTAATGTGCATTACTGCCTAGAATATAAGTGACCGTTCTGTAGACTATACTAATCAAAAGAAAATACTCGTAGTTAACAACTGTAGATATTATAAAGTTAAAATAGTTTTTAAGCTGAATCAAAACTTTACCAAACCTTGGTTTATGATGTAGATTATGGACTGGAATCCCAGTGATACGTAAAGAGGCACAGACACCATTGAATACATGGCGCAAGCAAAAACGGTGAGGAAATACTGAAAATATAAAAGTAAAAAAAAAATATACCATATATCTCTCACTATAAATTCATTCCTATTTCAGAAATTATTTTTACAGCTTGTTCAACAACCATTTCAAGCATTGATTTACTTCGCTGAAAGAGTTTTCGAGTGTGTGTAAAAATGATCCTTAAGAAACACATTTGTTTCAATAATTTGTTATAAAAAATTTTAAAATCATAAAAAGGGTTTTTTTTCCCTAAATAAGCATATAACGTCAAAAAGGTAACACGAAACTTAAGAATTCAAATACGAAAAATTTGAAAATTCTAATCATAAAATTAGATACTTTAGGGAGAGCCCAACTTTTTTCTTTTTAGATTGCTATATATACTTTTTTTAAAGTTGCCTTTCCCCTAGCTAAGATAAGAGACAAAAAATTTAAAATACAGGACTTAAAATTATCAAAAATAAAGACTTTTTTTTTGTCAATCTTGTATAATTATTTAACTTATAAATGTCCTAAGGCTATTGTTCTAAATGTGAAGTTTAGAATGCAAGGATATAGTGCTCGAAGAGGGAAAAAAATTCTCAGCTCACCCCCTATTGCTCGTACATCTATATAAATAAGAAATAAAGTTTCAGAAATTAATAAATAAAAATTTCAAAAGATGTTATATCAAAGGAAATGAGATGGTAAAGTAAGACAACTTTTGGTACTTTTTTTTACACAAAAAATACATTTTAAAGAAAATTTTCTATTTGTAAGAATAATTTTAAAAAATAATTTCCGAATACTAACTGGTTGAACTACATAGAAACCCTTTCGGATACCATCCTGTTTTCAAAAAAATGTGGAAAATGCATATACAGTCGAACCCCGATTTAACGAATTCATCAGGATTGAGCAAATTATTCGTTAAATCGGGGTTACTCGCACAATATCGGGGTCCAAAACATTCAGTTTCTTTGGACTTACCTTTTGGAAATTCCATAAGCAACTATATAAAAAATATCCATAGTTAGAAATTACACACTTTTTATTGAGTTACTAAAAATACTATTAGAGAATTATTGAGCACCAGTTAATTGTAAACCGTAAAATATTTACTAATAGATATTTGAAAATTTTTGGATTCCTGACTCCAAAGAGCTCTTTTTTAATTTTTTCAGAGAAAAAAACACTGCGTCCTTTACATACTACTGCATGAGGTATGTTCTCATTGTTTAGAAATAACGTAAAGAATCAGAAAATGTAACATTTTTAATAGAAGTTGCATTATCAATTTCTGCATGAAGACCACTATGCATTTTGTTTCTACAATTTGAAATGCTTAACAAATTTCCAAAAACAAAATTTTCTACAAAACCGTACGTACAACCTCTGACAATAAAGTTCGGTGAATAGTCCTGTAACAATAACGTAGATGAAATATTAACGAAAGTTACCTTACTATCCTTTTCATAAGTCACCTCCCATAACTATGCGCCGATGAGATCTGCTATGCATGTCCTGGAAATTTTGCAAGAAGATCGATGATCTTTAGTGAAAAACTTCCTAATGTTTTCGTCACTGACCGAGGTCGACATTCTTTGGCTACGGATTTTGTCTGAAACACTTGTCGTGAATTATATCCTCCCCTCAGATTATCATCCCCCGTCTACCTTTAAATGTTTCTGGACGTGTAGGCGGATTAGAGAAATCAAGAGACATAGTTGCAAATCACTATATTTATTGATGCTTATTAATCACAGGAGGATGTAATATCACAATTCAAATTCAAGAGAAATAAAACACAGTGGAGTATGAGAAGGAGTTGTTACTACTATCGGAACTACGGAATCGCGACTGAATCCACGAAAGGTCAAACACGTATAATTACAGCTAAAACACGTACACGTATTTTCAAAATATTCTAAATCACTAACCTTATCCTTTTAACATCGGCTGTTCTGTCGTGGTGATGAATTCTTTACTGGCTGGATAGGATAATAGATATGGATCCCCACTCGGTAATGCGGAATCTTTTCCAATTTCAATCTACTGCTCTCCGACGTAGCTCGTCACGTAACTGCCAACTAATACTGTCAACAACTGCGTGTTGATCTACCGATGCTTCAATTCATTTGACTTCACTCTTCAAACTCTTCACTTTTCCTTTTTTTTTTGTTAACTCGCAAAACCCGAACTTATATAATATATCTCATTTGCATAAATCACGCTTTGGCTCCCGGTGGAGATTGGTTGAAATAAATAACATACTTTAAGGAAATATTGAGGAGGTTAGTGGAAACCGTATAGATCCGTCACACACTTTCCCTGCTTTTCAAAAGCGGGTGAACCAATCGTACACACACTTCATGGACAGTGCTTGAGCTTCATAAATACGTACCAACATCGCATAAGTTTCTTTTGGTGTATTGCCAAGCTTAAAACAAAACTTTAAATTGATCTTTTGCTCGTTCATTTTTCTGTTCTCAGCTAAAAACCAACGTTCTAAACAAGCACTTTGTAAAACAAGTCTTAAATGGAACACAAATGAGTCTCAACTGAACAACGGTGGGAGGAAATTTTCAATACCTGCCGCTATGTATGTGCTGCGTTTTGTTTCTCCAGTGTAGCCAGATCGGCAGTTCTGACGTCATTTACCGAACTTTATTGTCAAAGGTTGTATAATAGACTTCACTTCTCTCAGGAAAGAAAGCAACTGGTGAAATCTCTCAAAATATCACCTGTGCTGTGGAATTACATGAGATAAAAAAATTCCCTGTCCTATTCAAAATTTACACAAGCTAGGTTACTTTCACGAATCATCTACACCTGTTAAGTCTAATAATGGGCTATACCCTTCTCTGTCAAAATTCACCACTTACTATAAAAGTCCTTTTCTGTTCCGGGCAAAAAAGGTAGCATTTGAAATGTCCTACTTTTTCTAATCCAAACTAATAAAGAAAATCATTTCCGTTGTTGAAATAATTCATTAGTTCAGGGGTTTATCATTCGTCAAATAAGGGGGTTTGCCTCCATTTTAATCAGGAAAAAGAAAAAATTCATTAAATAGAGGTTCGTTAAATGGGAGTCTGACTGTATAACTTTCATAATTTTCTCAGATTGAACTTTAAGAACATTTATGAAAATCAACTGAATTAAAATTTAGCATTGTATCAAAAACTCGAGAACGAATTTTGTCTTTTTGTGATGTTTCATTAGAAAAAGAATCTATTTTGCTACAAAGAAGGATTAAATAAATATAACAGTCTCTTAAAATACATCATAACGTCAGTTTCTTTAATATTGTCAATAACTATGCGTGGCTTTTCGGTTTTTTTAACTCCTTAACGAAATTTTAAAAAAAGGACGAAAAGGCTTAAAAACTCCTTCACAGACAGTATAGTTAAAAATCTCAAACAGTATCTACTAATTGGTATTTTTTTCTCGGTTTCAAAAAAAGGTTGTTGTTTTTTCGTTTACCACACCATAGCTTTATATAATGCTTTACGATAGCTTTATATAATGATTTAAATTTCAAAAAATTGTAAATTGACACTTTCCAGCACTATTTACAAAAATTCGTACAGAAATCTAAGAATCACGCTCAAAACGTCAATCTTCCTTCCAGAAAAAGCTTAGAACTCTCAAATGGTGCAAAAATTAAAATCCTGCGCATTTCGTTCAAAGGTTTGGCCACAAAAAATAACAAAAAAGCATGTGAATTTTTAGAAAAATTAAGCGAATTTCAAAAAAGTCACTCACAAGTTTACTCTATTATCATCCATAGTTTCAGCGTACTAAATTTTAAGACTTTTTTTTTACGCCAGTATACACACGCACAAACTTTTCTTTTTATTAATAAATATTTTAACATCCACAGCTTCAGATTCGTCATAGACAAAAGCAAAAGTTTTTATATTACATTTTACAATAATTTTACATTTTAATCCTCCCCCTAGATTTCGAAATCATTGAACTATAGTGTTATAAATAACAATATATGCTTAAAAATAAAAATGAAAGGATTGTTTTGTTTATTAAAATGTTTTGACCACACATACAAGAGTTTTAATGTTAATTTCCCTTCTACTGTATTTATAACTATATTTTGTCATTTGAGTGTGTGTGCAATTCTCATAAGGCAATTACTGTTCATCTTATTGACATTTTTTTAAATATTAATTAAAATAATTTACAATGGGATATTGAAAAGATAATAAAAATTCACCTCTTCGATGTTGAGAGCAAATGCGCCGACAAAAGTGTCATTGCGAGGCTTTAGTCCTAATTGTATGAAACCAGATCCAACACATTGAGCTTTAGAGATTGCCTAAGTAAAAAGAAACTAAGTGCTTAAGTCTGTAAATAAAAATAAAAATAAACATTAAAGGGCTTTGAACAGTGTTCGAAAATCCTCCATTGAAGTGATGCAATAGAAATACTAAAAAACTACAATGCTTAAAAATTTATGATGCATTTTTGTTACTAAAATACGACAAATTTATCAAGAAAAACTGCGATTTTAATAAGTCACAAATATGTATTTTTAAATATGTTTATATTTACTCAGTTTTTCACTCTAATTCTTGATAAATATGTTCAGGTGGAGATCTGTTATTGGAAAACTCACAGTCTATTGAAAATTAAAGTTTGATCTGAATAGTAAATTCAAGTGTATAGGGTGTTCGAAAATTATGGCTGGGTGGTAATTCAATAATTCAAGTAGAAGGTGGGTAATTCAAATCGAACCATGCCAAGGTTACAAGGGGTCATTCTTCCTTTCACTAAAATTCTGATTACCGAAGTGATGACCCAGGAATTGAGCATTAGATGGCAGCACAGACTAACGCTACTGGTTGATTATACATTCATTCCATGGAGAATCTAACTAATACATTTCAAATAAATCACGACTAGTATTCAAAAAACAAAGGCGCACGAGTCAACCAGACCCACCATTTCAACAAGAGACTGCCCACAACGTCAACGCAAAAATATTCCAATAACTCTCAAACACAGTGGATATGTATATCAGTTGTAGTGATGGCTGGAAAAACAACTATTTCTAGGTATCGCTCATAAATGCCATCAACAGCAAAAAAAACTTTCTTCTTTAGGAAAGGGGTATGCACAGTCATCCCGTCTTCCACTAGTCGCAAGCAACAAAAGGACTGGAATAAAAGTTCTGTACGACTGGCCCGAAAAGGAATTCCTTTTCGTCTCCGTCGACTAACGTAAGCATGGCACGGCTGCTAACTGATAGGTTGGGCGGTTAAAATAAATACTCTTGTCAAGGTCAACAGCTGTTTGCCGAACAACTAAATTATATCTCAGAGTTAATAGTACACATCGCAAAAAGATATGAAAATCTCAACGTTCCCTAATTTTCTTCTTCAAATATATTTAAATAGCAATCGTAATCTGCATATATCACAGTTTCTTCGCAAGGTGAGGTTCTCAAATCAAGCGATCATCAAATTAGATTTCCTTGGAGGTTAGTTAGAAACGCAAGAGTGCATATTACAATTTCCATATTCTTCTGCTATTTCAGCTCGCAATAAAATAATTATCTTCTTAATTTTTTCTTGAATGCACAGAGAAGCACTGAAACATGTAAGATAATGTTACTAGGCAAAATCTGATTTGAAGATAGTCACAAATTCTTCATCATTTTCAAATTCAAATATCGGTACGTTGTCCGTCGTATGTTACTCGTACGTAAATGCGTTAATTCGTCCTCTTGGAAATTCTGTTTCTGTTTTATTTTTCTCCCCCATACCTAATTTACTCAAAAAAAAGCCTAGTCTTATAAAATGGGAAGATTTTTATAGTAAATAAGTTTACTTGTATTTCTTTTCTGGGCTGTATTTTGAAGTATTTTAAAATGTAGATGTAGAATTTAGTCAATTGTAAAATAAAAAATATATAAAATATTTTTGGTAAAAAGTTATATAAATAGATTCTCACTTCTGAGTATTTAATAAATTCGTATTTGTCACTTCCTGGTTTTCTAGATCCAATACAAGGGCCATTTCCTGAGTAAAAAAAAAAGATAAAAATCAATTTCTTACAACTAAATGAATTTCAAATAAAGCTTTCTAACTTAAATACGAGAGTGAGTCGGAAAATAAGTTTCCCCTGTCGACTGTGGTCAGCGCTGTGTATGAAAGTCAAAACATAGAATGAGACATTAAAGATAAGACATAGCTTCATTTTTCCACATAAGTACCATTGAGACATTTGTCATACCTCTTTATAAGCTTCAAAAAGCCCTCCAAGAAAAACCCAGGGCTTTGCAAACGGAAGAAGCGTTTAACGGCTTGTTTGACTCTTGTGTTGCCTCCAAAGCGTCGTCCGGCGAGATTCTTCTTCAAAGCCGGATACAGATGAAAGTCACTTGGAGCGAGATCAGAACTGTATGGAGGATGGCGTGGGCGCTCCCAATCAAGAGTTGCAATATGGTTTTGCATTGCCGTTGTCGAGTGTGTTCTCCTATTGTCATCCAACAACAGAACGCCAGATCTGAGAAGCCCAGACCACTTTTTCCGAATCCATCTGCTTGATCGCGGTCGACCTCTACTCAATGGTGTATTGGTGTCTTGCGCGTTCACCTGCTGTTCCGTCGTTCGCCTATAGCAGTTAAACGCTTCTTCCATACGCAAAGCCCTGAGATTTTCCTGGAGGGCTTATTTGACGCTTATCAAGCGGTATGACAAATGTCTCAATGTACTTGGTACTTATGTGGAAAAATAAAATTATGTCCTATCTTTAATGTCTCATTCTATGTTTTAACTTTCATACACAGCTCTGACCACAGTCGACAAGGGAAACTTATTTTCCGACTCACCTTCGTATTTACAAACTATTGTTGCAAATTTGCGGGGGTGAAAAACAGCCAACGACGCCAATTAAATGATAAATAACAAATTTTTTAATGAACAAAGAACGAACAAATGACTAAATGATGACAAATCGACGTATAGACACACAAAAAAATATTAAAAAGGATTATATACAGTCATAGAAAAACACACTCGTTTTAAGCAAGCTTTACAGCGCTCCAGAAACGAAGCTGTAGAAAAGTTCCTCTACCAAGAACTCAGACAGATAAAGTCCCTCTGTCTTATTGCAGACAACGCCCACGTAGATTCTAAACTCGACTGACTGACTTCTGAACTCCACCTATCTTTATATAGCCTCGTGGAAATTTCCAGAAGGGTCAATTCCAATGAATTCTAGAAGGCTCTTTGGCAATACAGCTTTTTGCTAAATCTATCTCTAAGGGCGATAAAGTCGCCAATCTGCTAACTCTGCTCTCATTTTTTAGGGTTGTCATAATCCTTTTCAAGTTAATGTAGGAAAGAGCACTTTCCCTGTCAAACACTTTTTTCTGCAAGCAATGTATCATTGCCGGGAAAAAAACATACTGGATTTGTTTCACTAGGATAGAATGTAACTAAATTTAATGCTTAAAGCAATCTTATTTTCATTGATTAAAATAACTTAAAAACACGGTCTACAAACATTCAGTTTTTAACAAACTCGAGCTGAAAGATTTTTATGTTACTTAATCTTAAACAAAAGTTACAGACTTTATTAACCCGAACATTTTGATTAATCGTCAACAAAAAATTCTGAGCTAGATTCGTCCTTTGGGAATGCAATTAGTTTCCATATTTTGATTCAGTCAGGACATCATCCAAACTTGAAGGTGTCATACTTTGTAGTCCCTGCTTTGTCTTGATCCCCAAGTTCCAGCTTGAAGTAATCAAAATAAGCTTTCTTTATAAAAATCACTTAAGTTTTTTTCTGACTTCTTATCGTATATTCACCACTATTAAAAAAAAGGTTGTCCAGGGAGAAATAAAACAGGTTCTTGAAGCCATAATCCAGAAATAAAAAAAATAATGAGCACTGCAAGGTTTTAAAAGCTGTATGTAAATTAAGTGTGGCTTCACAGATAAGAGTTAAAGTATAACTTTGGTTTTCAGAAAGTAAACCCTTTAAAGGGCTATTTATTTTTAATAATGGTACATAAGAATAATTTTGGAAATGAGAAAGATTTTAGAAAAGAAACTCATTGTTTATTAGATAAAATTAATTTGATATTTAACACCATTTTTTGGTCATGATCTGGGACCTTCGAATTATTTTTGTTCCGACCTCTACAAAAACTTTTAGAAGTCAAAACCTTTACTTCAAAAGGGGACATCAATTATGGCTTGGGTCAGTTTTTTCCTGGCAAAGACTCTTTATAAGTGTGAAATTATGCATCAACTACAAAGATGGTTAAAGGTATTAGACAAAAATTAAGAGCATATGATTCAATGAAAATTTAAAATTCACAATAAAAAAATATGTCTTTTATTGTTTCCAAAAAAAAAAAAGGAATTACTTTTCGAACCACCCACTACTATAAACGGCCCAAAATCGTAAAGAAAAAGCAAATGATGTTCAAAAACTTTATTTTCCTTGATAAAAAAGATTAATCGTTTTGAAATGTTGTTAAATTTGTAAATTTATTACGTTCGACTGTTTATCGTATGTATATAATACAGCTTCTTTACATAATGAAATTCAAATAGGAAACAAAAAAGCAACCGTTTGCCAAAGCTAACCGAAATAATTTGCAAAAAATCTACGTTTCAGCATTTTAAAAATTTCTTCAGAATTTAATTAACAATTTTAAACTAAATTTTTTTACCTGAAACTGCTCAACGAGTGTTGAAATCAGCTGTTTCATAGCCGTTCTACGAGAAAAAGTTTTTATGAGTCCAAGGAACAGAAAGATCATATTTCCCTTCGTAAAATTAATGATAAATATGCTAATATTTTATTGAATCAAATGTTATTTGGAGACGAAAGCAAATTTGACATTTTTGTTTCTGGTGAAAAGGGAAATTTTAAGGCGTCGGCCAACTGAGTCCTGGCTCAAGAATTCGATATTGAGGGGGGTTTCATCTCGTTTTAAAATCGGCCAAAATATAAACATGATCCGAATAATTTTAATCTTCAAATGTTATTCCTGGGCATATTCTCCTAAATACTGGGAATTTCAAGCAACATGCCAACTGGAAACAGTGACAAGACTACGTCAATATGTTACGCGTTCATCGTCCATACTAAGCCTGAGCCTGTTGTAAGTGTTGTTATTTCTGACGCCATGATCGAAGATATTAGATCTAGGCCTACGAAATTCGTCGTGGCAAGGGGCTAATTTTGTGTCTGTCGTTAGTTGCAGCTTCTAGAACTGTACAGGAGACAGTACGATTTGGCTCAGTTCTACCTGAATTTTAAGGGAGATCATCCGGAGAGTGATCAGAGGTTTCCCACTTCTCTTCCCTTTCATCAACCTCTCTAGAGGACTTGCGACTCTTCGAATATTTAGAATGCCCCCCTGCCACACAGGCACTATACATTTACAAATATCCATGCTTTCTCCGGGATTCGAACAAAGGCCCTTCGTAGGCTGTTTTATTCCACCCTCGCAAATTTGCAGCAGTATATTTTTTAAAAAGTTCCCATTGAAATATATCAAATTTTATTGAAGCTATGATGCTGTTTTATTGAAATTCAAAAGTGTTCGAACCCTTTCGAAGCTATTCTATCGTTCTTTTGATAATATAGTTCAAATATAATTTAAAAATAAATGTTTTCTAAAGAAGATGAATCGGCATGGATAATGCTCTGATTGGACAAAAAGTTATCAGAAATAATTTTTTTAAGCATCTAAATAAAAAATATAAAGGAATTTAAAAATCTGAAATAAGTAATCACATGGCACCTGATATTTGTAATCCATGACGAAGACAATCATAAGCCGTCTGGACTTCCGGCGATCCAGGGATTTGCCATACAAGAGTAGTGGGATCTTCCACCAGAACAGAGGCCCGGATGCGATCCTTGCCCTGAGGAAAGAAACAAAAATGAAATACCCCTGAGTCAAAATATGTATATCGTGATTTCAAACAAATTAATATTGAAATATTTAAATTACTTCATGTTTTCTGTTATAATCATTCTCGCATTTCATTTGAATATTTTTACTTCTCTTTCAAATGAGCTGCATTTTGGCAAGTGTGAGAACTATTTCATTGGTGGCACCCTATAAAGGTGACTCCCGCTACCAAATTTTTGATGCTAGAATTTATTTAATTCAAGCTCTTGTCGGATACTAAATATTTCCGGGATTTAATTTTTCCGAGAATATTGGAGCCCAATTCACATAATCAGATTCATTTGACTATCCTTTGACATGCGTGCCTACGATTTTTGCATCCAGGAACTCTGTCGACTTCAACCGGGATCGAACCCGCAACCTTAGGCTTATGAGACGGGCACGTTAACTCTATCTCACTAAGCCGATGATCTTTATAACTTTGAATGGAAAAGTTTTTTATCGTGTATATAACGCTGAATGATAAAGACAGCAACATCAAGACAAAAGTCTGAAATCAATAAAAAATTAAAAATTGTTTTATAACTAACATGAGCATGAATGTATAAAACAAATAGAAAATCAAGTATCAGTGAGTGAGGGCTTATTAACATCGAACTGTAAAGCAACACGAGGGGTTGAACCGCGGTCAAGTGACGAGCAAGACACCTGAGTAGATAACCTACTCTCCTAACTTCCATACTAACGTGAGTACTTTCAACCTCGACCAGCCCTCCTATACGACAGGTCTTGAATGGTATTAGAGCTCAAATTCATGACACGCGGACCACGAGCTCATGACTATAATCGCGGCGAAAATCATGCATCAGACAATTAAGATTATAATGTACTCAAAAGGGTAAACTATTTTCTTACAACAATATATCTAGACCACATTATTTAAGTTCCCCTCCATCGGCCATTTTAAAGTCATGGAAAAAACTTTAACTTTACAGATTATCTAAGCGTTTTTTTATATCTAGATACAATTACAATTATTGAAATTCATTCAATGTGCAGTTTGGATTATATACAATCAATACTTTAGTATGACCTCCTCGGTTCTCTTGTATCACATGTGATACAATAGTTTCATATTTCTTTGTGAAGGCTGAACAACAAAAACAAATTTGGGACCGGTTGCATCACATGGAATACAAAGAGAAATACCTCATATAATTTCCTCCTATAGTCAACACATGGCAGTACCTCTCCATGATAGCGATTTCTAGTAGCGCCTCTGAATCAAAACAAGTTGTGTACACGTCATCGAAGTAAGTATTCTTTCTTATTTATATAAGCATATTAAACTATTTTTAACTATGCTTTTTCTTTGTATAAGTTCACTTTACTAGTTAACAGCAAAAAAAGAAACTTTTAGTGAAATATTAAAGTATAATGATACGTAAAATTTGTTTGTATCACATGTGATACAATAGGACCGAATCACTTATGAACATACTTTTTAAGTAAATTTTGTTTTAACCTTTAGTTATATTTTGGGGGGATTTGAAGAATGATAGAAGTATTTCTTGAATTAAAATCTTCAGTTGATGTGTTTGTTTTTCATTTTTACCCATTTTTTCTGGTAGTTTTTTTTTTTTTGTTTAATAAGTATTTTTTAATGAAATATTTGACAGAGCTGATGAATCGCAATAATTCCGATTTGAGTTCATTTTCAGGAATGAGAAGTGTTCGACCTTAACAACTCATAATTTAGTTATATGATTACGGGTTAGGATCTCATATTTCTCCCAGAGTTAAATTACAAATTTGTAATATTCATAAAGTACTAAAGATAAGATAAAATTAGCTATTTTATGATCATGCCTAATTCTTCCTCGAACCCTCTCCCACCTGCGACCTTAGGGACGAGACAAGTCAAATTTTATTTACACTGGTGTTCAAAAAAGTTAAGCATAAATCGTAAAATGCGAAAAACATGGAGTAAATATTCGTAAAATTATTCCAAATTTCTTGCGGATATTAATTGGGTGAAGAAGAAACATTGGGTTTATGCAAAACTTTTCAGTCGACTACGCCTTGCCCGAAACACCGGTGCATGTCGGAACGCGGAGAAACAGATTCACGCAGCATAGGCAGTTCAGACAAGTTTCGTGCAACTGCTGTGCAAAGGAACGTTGTTAACCATCAAACAAGGTGATTGATGGCACAAAGACGCCAATTGGACATGTTTACGAAAGGAAGAATCATTGAAATGCTGGATCCTCACGATCACAAACAGAAGTGTCTCGAATTCTGAATGTAGACCAGTCTTTGATCTCAACACTGTGGCAGAGGTTTCAAAGAACGGGAGATGTTACCCGACAACCAGTATCAGGCCGACCAAGAGTCACAACCCCTCACCAAGACCGATATCTGGTAATAAGTGCGCGACGTCAGATGGGCAGTACTGCCAGAGCACTGGGTTCGGTGCTCACAGTCGCCACAGGAATACGAATTTTGAGACAAACTGTTTACAGGAGACTCATTCATGCTGGCCTGTATGCCAGAAGACCAGCAGTTTGCATTCCCCTCACGTCTGCGCATAAACGCGCTCGTTTGAACTGGAGTTTGAAATATCAACATTGGAGTGTGGGAGAGTGGGCCAATGTGATGTTCAGTGACGAGTCCCGGTTTAGTCTGAGTAGTGATTCTCGGCGGGTAACGATATGGAGAGAACGGGGAACACGTTTTGAACCAAGAAACATAACGGAAAGACATCATTTTCCATCAAGGGGAGTAATGGTATGGGCAGGTATCATGATGGACGGCCGCACAGACCTCCATTTCTTTGACATGGGGTCTGTGACTGCTCAAAAATACAGAGACGAAGTTCTTGAGCCTTATGTTTGCTTGTTTCGAAGTGCTGTTGATCCTGACTTCATATTCATGGATGATAATGCGCCATGTCACCGAGCGGTGCTGATAGATTACTTCCTTGAAAAGGAAAACATCCAGCTCATGTCGTGGCCTGCGAACTCCCCTGATTTAAATCTTATCGCGCATGCATGGGATATGCTCGGGAGACAAATTGCAGCCCTTTCGCACCCACCAAGCTCAGTTACACAACTGAAGAGAGCTCTCCAAGAAGCTTGGAACCGTTTGAGCCCACAACTCATTCATCATGTCATAGCAAATATGGTAAATCGCTGTGCAGCGTGTCTGGCTGTCAGAGGTGACCACACGCCTTATTAAACTGCAGCATCGGTATTTTATTTAATGTTTTCTTTCATTTTTCTTTAAAGTGTGAATCCTTGCTATGCTCAGTTTTCTTTCAAACTGGATAATAAAATTAATTATTATCATTCTTTTGATTTGCTTCCTTATTTTATAACCATTTTACACTCGCATATCACGTTTCCCGCAATTCTGATTTACAGTTCCTTCTTTATTCACATAATTATCAATTATGCTTAACTTTTGGACACCAGTGTACATATTTTACAGGTGTTCTGTTTGCAAACCCTTGATCACATGGCATGCTTCGATGCGATAGTCCAGTTCCTGCCCAATTCTGCTCAACGTGGTACTATCAACATGTTACTATTGACATCACGTGTTATCCTTTCATGTAGTTCTGCGTCATCACGTGGCAAAGGGGGCACAAAAACTGGATATTATGTAAAAGGTAAAGTTTTCGGATAACACGAGCTGTCAATAATGTTGACATAATCACGTTGAATAGAATATGGGACTATCGCACTGATTTAATCCGTGTAACCAAGATTTCACACATAGAAAATCTGTAAATTATGTAAATAAAACGAATTTTTTCTGTAATTCTTTCAAATTTTCTATTTTTTGTTGTATTCTTCTTCGTTTTTTTTTTTCCTTTTACTCTGGTGCTTCTAAACCTAGGAGAGAATTATAAATAACCCTGTACATTCAATCCAAAGGTTAGAAAATAAAGTTCGAAAGACACTATTCTTTTCTATCGTCACCATAAAGCTGTATGAGTATGTAGAGTGATATGGAATAGCAGGAAACTTTATCTGATTTCAAGACACAATCATCCATCAATTCACAATGTGTGATGAATATAGCTATATTAATTATTTCTTAATGAATAAATCCCCATAGTTTTTATGCTGTCTTCTATTTTAACATTAGAGCAAGATGGCAAAGATTTGGAATGGCTAAAATGCGAGGAAAGAAATCCATTCAAATATGTGACCCTCTTAGAGCTGACAAAACACGCTTTAACATAAAAGCTTCAAGTAGTAAAACTTAAAGGGGAAAAAAGGAATTAATCTTATCCACAATTGTACAAAAAAAATTTCATCAATTTATTATTTGCTAATTCATTTTTTTTTAAATCTTGAAGTATTTTTCTTACATTGTCGTCAGTGTATCTTATGTAAATTGTCAGAACCATAAAATGCATTCTATTTCTTCTCACTTTCTGCAATGCTATTTTTATAAACAAATTGAAAAAGCTTACTTTTCTTTTTCTTTTTTCAGATATACTCCACCTTGTATTTTAAATTTAATTACTTAAAAAATCTCTCATTATTCAGTCATACCCATTTGTCTTAGAATTTTCACTTACTGGACTGACTTAAATCATTTTTGTAAAAATTGCTATAAAGAAAAGATATCCTAAAGTATTTTTTAAAGAAGGTTCAGACAGACATTCAGATTACCTTGTTACTGGTTCTATCCGCGGTCCTTATATTAAACCTCTTGGGGAAATTCTTCTTTAACCGTGATTTAAGTTTAAAACCGCCTTCCTATGAGAGAGCTTCACTTTATGCTAATTGGGTGCTATTTAAACCATGGCAGTGGGTGTGTTAGAGTTATTCCTTACGCTATCATTCAAGTAATTTGAAAGAATTGTCTTTTGAAATCGTGGAAGTAAGAGAAAAGGAGTTTTGAAGTGGACTTTTGTAAAGTAGGGAAGATTCCACAAATGCTCTACCATCGGATCAAAAGCAGGTAAGTGTGTAATTAATTGTCTTATAAGCTTAAGGTAGGAAGCTAATTTAGATTGCTCTCACAGATTATAATCTTTAAATGATCATAAAGTGATTAGTCTAAAATAAAAGCAATTACTTTTATAACGATGTTTGATTATTCGGTGTCCCAAATTACACCGGCAACCATCTGGTTGTGACAACCTTTATACTTCATTAATATTTTTTTTCACTTAAATATATCAACCCCTACAAAAATACAATGAATATAAGCTCTTAAATTCTATAACACAAATTATTAAGGTATCCGACTACCCTTAAATTGTGAATTTTGGCAAAAATTGACAATTTTTTTTTATGATTTTATATTATAGGCCATCTTATATTAGCATTATAAAAGTACTAAGTTTTTTTTTCCGTTCACTAGAATAAAAATCACAAGTGTTTTAGAAAAAGCAGATGCCGTTGCTTTAAGCAAGATGTCATACTTTAAAACGCGTTTTAATTGAAATGTTTTTTTTAAATGCTCAAACGGGGACAGCGATTGCTAAAAAAGTTATAAAAATAATTAACTGAAAGTTTTTGTGTTTGTTCTGTATAATAGTAGAAGTGTTTTAACTTTCAGATTTATCAACCACTGTTTTTACAAAATTTACAGTCTCTTATGTGAATATAATCATAGTTTTTTTAAGCAATTGCATATAATAACTAAGATAAAGTGCTCTAGTTTTTGTAAAAATTAAAATTTCTCTTATCCTGAAGGTCATTTCAAAAATGAATAACACAGCAACACATCAGAATTGAAAAATTGAAAATTTGTTCATAAACTTTTGGTATAGAATGGGGGTGTTTATGCTATTTTTTGTAAATTTTTACCCATTTTAGTAATAATAATTTACTTTTCCCTTCTTAATTTTAGCATATTTTTCTTAAAATGTACTAAATAAGTCTAAGAACAACAAAAAATCCTCATATCTCTATTTTTTTTTTAAA
>BMAO01007478.1:0-44839 GCA_019973975.1 Trichonephila clavata | reverse complement strand
CAGTTACGTATTGTTGCCTAACACTGTTGAATTGAGTTCGTACATTATTGCATTTTGTACTTTGTGTTCTTATGGATATTTGAAATAAGACTTTAGAATATCCTAACATAAATGAGCAATCATAATAAAAGTTTGCATTTGTTAGGTTACTACTAAGTTTGGTTTAATCTTTCAATTTGATTTGACATTTTTATTAGCGTCACAATTAGTAGTTACGCTCGTAGATTACAAGTTTTACCAAGGGGCCAAACAAACACTAAAGCCTTAGGCTGCAGATCTGCCTTTTAGGATACCAGGATCACGTAATTTTGCCCTGAAATTAGTATAAGGATACCTCAGTTTATGTACTATAATTCAAAATATTCACCATGCGAACAGGAAGATTATTGCTGCACCATAATCATAATCTCAGGTTGGTATGATGAGTTCGATCCTAGTGCTGGTGAAGACCATCTTAGAGGGACTGAGTAACTTTAATTTTGTGGTTCATAGTTTTCCCATTGGAGGTTTGGAGTAGTGTGCGATCAGTGTCTTCCTCGTCACATCACCAAAGTTTAAAATACGAGGTCTGTGGACAAGAGCCTTTGAGTTGTGTTAATCGTGACGTTAATAACTACTTGCTCATTTGAGAGCGATATAACACGCATCTGTTCTCTACGGTGGATATTTAATGTCTAAAACAGTGTTTCTCGTAAGACTGCTGGGGACGCATGACAACTCTTCGAGGGGACTGAACATATTGAAAAGTCAAAAAAATGATTATTAAAAATATTAATTTACTGAGTAAACAAATTAACAATTGACTATAAAATAAACTACAGATTCACACTGATGTATTACGCTTATAAATGATTCAAAGGCATACAATGCATTTATGATTAATTATCAGTACTAGTTAAGAACAAAGTTTAATAATTACAGTGACCTCATGGCTTACATAAAATTTATACAAAAATTAGCTTCTATCTTACAATTTCTACGAGTTTATAGTGTAACTCCTTTCCGATTAAAGTATTAGTCGGTTACTTCCCAATCCAACCGTTTTTACGTAATTGCGCTTGGGAAGTATATTCAATGCAATCTTTGAAATAAGAGAATTCTCCAAACAATCTCAATTCCTTTTATTGCATTCCAGCACTGGATAATTTTGATAGCAGTCACGAAAAATCGTATTTCGGAAAGACGTATACATGAACCTTTATCCAAACGTTTATTATCGGAGTGTCAGGGTCCGGATAAGCTTCGAACAGTGCAGGTCGCTCAATAGTTGTTTCCCGTGGGGCCAAAGACAGGAAAACCCAGTGAGGGATATTTACGGAATTTCACATGTGTGATGTAATGCATCTGCGCGAATATTAGCGTCAGTTTGTTTCCTAAGTGAAGGGGTGTAACCGCTTTTTGTTGAGTTGTGAGCTGCTATGGTTTAATTCAAAACGGGCAATCTGAGACATGTAGACAAAACTTGAAAATATTGAACGAATCTCAAGGAGAAAGTAGAACGATCTCTAGTACAGTTTCATAATGTTGAAGGGTAACTATTTCTGAATAAAAAGACGAAAACCATTATTTTAGTCAAACTTGACCTAGAAGATGGTGGTAAGCGATGTTAGTTTTGGATCGTGCACTCACTTGTGGTTTTCACAAAGAAGAAGCAAAGGGTGTGCGAAAAAGCTCTGGAACTTAACGAGAATTTAGCGGTTCGACCTGATTGGTGTCGCCAATGTAACACAAAATCAGTTACTTATTTTCCACACATAAGGTAAATCTGACGACATTTTAACTATTTTGCTTTTTCTCAGCGCTAATGTGTGATGATTTTTAAAGACTTTATAGTGTCGGTTTCATATACATAAGTCATCATTCAGTTTTCGGTTATCCGAAAATGATCATCCGAACGGTGTCCAAAGTCCACTGATTCGGATAACGACATTCATCTTATATACGTCTAGGGAAAAATTAACGCGTTTACTGAGCGAGACGTTGTATACTTTGGCGGTGCAAAAGGCTAAGGCCATATATCGTTGATCAAAAGTACAGCATGTTGAATTCTACATTGTTATTGTATGAGGGTTGCGATGAAAATTATGATCGAATATTGGGTCACGAATATTGAGAACTTTGAGAAGACTGCTCGTAACATGAACTACGAATGAATAGAAGCAGCATCGGTACTGAGTTCTGAATACGACCAATCTGAGTTACTAGAGCGTACAAAATAAGGATGGAATTTACCAACTGGACAGTGGAAGTGTTGAACTATTATATTTTCTATATGCGTTAGCTTCTGCTATTGATAGAAATATCCCAGAATAAATTTAAATTACTATTTGTTCTATAGATGCTGTACATGACATTTTATTTGTTAGTCCAATGGAAGCTGAATAAATGACTTATTGAGAAAAGGACGATGAGATAACGAAAAAGAGCAACCCTCCCTAAAAGTATAAATCTAACTCAAAGTATATACAAGGAAGTAATTTCCCATTTTACTGTATCCATATCTCTATGACTTCATGTCCTATGCCATCTTCATGCTATTGTTGTCCATTTCAAATTTCTAGTTCTAAAGTCAGCACAAAATCAACCGCGTGGTTAAGTGATATTCAAATTTGAAACATTTTATGATGATAATTAAATGATGCGTTGTCAAGGTGTAAAGTTTGTGACACCATTTCTCTAACTAAGCTAAAATTTCACGTGCTTGCAATGCAAGGTAAAGTTGCATGCCTGCTTATTATGATTATACATTTTATTAAAAGCGACGTCTTTTATCACCAGCAGTCATTCTTTTCAAAACAGGCAATTACATGTACGATTTAAAGCATATCAGTAAGTGAACTGCATTGTGTTAGTTGAATATTTTCTAGTTCAATCTTTAACCCCATCGAGTTCTCGAGTTGAAGGTAGGATTTTAATCTGATCTAGAATACATTAAGGATCCATAACTACCTAAAATTCGTGAATTTTGTCAATTAGAAATTTTTAGATTTACTTTTATACAACATCTTATTAGGCTTTATAAAAACGCAAGAATCTTTTTCCGTTCATAGAAAAACCCGAAGTGTTAGAAAGCAGATGCCATTACTTTAGACAGATGTCATACTTTAAAACGTTTCACTGCAAAATGTGTTTTTAAACTCAAACGGGCCATGGGTAGTTGCTAAAAGTTTGAAAATAATTAATCAATTTTGTTGCCCATGTATACGAGAAGTAGTTTTAAGCTTTCGATTTATCAATCATTGTTTTATTACAAAATTTTGGGTCTTATGAGATACAACCACGTTTTTGAGCACATTTCATAGTAATAACTGAGATAAAGTGCTCTAGTTTTGCAAAATTAAAATCCTTATCGTAAGGCACTTTAAAATGAATAACAGCGTAACACATCAAAACTGAGAAATTGAAAAGTTGTTTAAACTTCTAGTCAGATGGCCAATTTTATATTTTTATCGAATTTTACCCATTTCTCCCATTTGTATAATTCAATTTCTTTTTCTCATCTTAGATTTTAGAATATTTTCAAAATGTACTAAACAAATCTAAATAACACAAAAATCCCCATACCTCCATTAAAAGTTGTCCCAAGTAGTCGGATGTCACTAAATGTGGATTAAAAATTACGCGATTCATTCCCACGAATCCACCGTTTAACACGAATGCAAGCGTATGTGTGTGTTTGGGAGGGGAAATTAAAATATAAATCATAAACCGTCTGAAATAAGTAAACTCTTATCAAACATGAAGTTCATTTATTGTATTCAAAGGAGTAGATAATTATTGGTAGTGGTTCACAGAAAAATTATACTCGAAGACGTATCATACGTCGGGGCCATTATCTCTGACTGAGTGAGACGTATATAATACGTCGGTGACACTTAAGAGTTAGAAGATTGTATTGCTAGGTTTAGCGTCGGGTGTATGTGTGAATTATCATTGTTTTGTATGATACATTGTATTTATTGACGTGATGAAACTTACATTGAGTACTAATGCAAATCAGAAGTTTGAAATCTTCCGAATATTTAGTAACTGATAACTTGTGGTAAAATGAGTGATCTTGTATCACTTATTGAGGCTTTTAATGGTGCCTGAATCCAGGTATGCGATGAGCAAATGTTTGGACATTATGAATGAAAGGCTTTCCGCTCAGAATTTCATGCATCCCACCCTGATGGGAAATACATGCACGTTGAACAGGTTGAAGTATATTATACTACATGAACTCCACAGAGATGAAATCTATTTTGCAGTCCCACATTTGCGCATTTGCCTTACTCAGGGTTCTTGAGGTATACTTTGAAAACCTTTGAGCATACGCTCTCCGGGATTCCAGTAAATGCCGAACAGATCTTATCATAGCTGTGACAAGAGTGGGCTCACTCCTGCCACCTATCTACAACGAAGCGTGGGCCAAATGGAACGCAAATGTATCCCCAAGATGCCAATCCCCCCCCCCCTATAAGATACCGACTATTCCCTATAAGACGTATTGGTAAACCATTTAAACAAAGCAAATTATGTAAGGGATTTTTTAAAAAAGTGATTAATTATTTTAAACTAAAAAATATTTTAAGGACGTGAAATAACCTGTCCTTTGAAAATTTAGCAAGTTAACCGATTTATATCAGATATAGATAGGTAAAGACAGCATGAATTGAATAACAAGGGGAATCAAAATAGAGATGAATCACTAGGGCACCCAGGAAGCGTGACACTCGTGTTTACTAGAGACAGTAAATCCTTTGGAAGAGTGAGAGTTATATTAACATCGTACTCCAAAGCAACACGAGGGCTTTCGGCAACTGCCCTCGTAATTTTGGGCCTCAATCAAGTGAGGATGACATTTGTGCTGGCACCCCTCTCTCACAACTATTTCACTACATCAAAGCAAAAATTTTGAGCCCTGAAAGTTTTAATGTGCATCACCCCCTCCACACGGTAGGTCTTCAATGGCACAATGTTTGAACTCATAACACACTGGCCACGGGACCGTGACCATAACCACTAGACTACGGCGGCAAAAAAAAAAAAAATGGGAAAAAGGAAGGCTCACCGACACCACGTGATTGAACGCATATTTTCGAGCTTCGAAAAGTTCACAAGTTTAAATTTATAAATATAACGTGGGGGTGTGAAACCAATTTTCAATTCAAATTCTTACACTATACCCCCCCCCCCTCGAGGTTTAATTTCAACAAAATTAAACCTCTTAAAAATGCAGCTTCACAGAATATAGTTTTCCATGCGCAGTTGGTAGACATAAAACAATATTTCTGAAGGTGAACAGACAATTCACAGTTTTATATGCAGAGAAAGGAATCCATATCTAATCTCTCACGATATAGTCAAACACCTTTCTTCCCTATAAAAAAAGTTTAAGGAATGAGACACGGATTAGAGCGTTACGCTGAATAAGCATGTGAAGCTTTTAAATTGATTTATATTGAAGTATTTCAGTTTGTGGTTAGGTTTCTGGTGGTCAAATTTAGACGTGTCCTTGAAATAGAAAAAGGGAGTAGTCAATATAAAATCAACAATCTAGTAAAATAAATGAGCACATACGGAGTTTTTTTTAACGATAATTTACTTTTTAGGTCTACAGGTAAATATACTGCCCATTTTATATTGGAGCACATTATGAATGAACAGAAAAAAAATAACGCGGGTACACCCCTTTCCTCCCCACACTGAAGAATACAAGCCCGTTTTTATTGATTGAAAAACTTTCTTAAATTCAAGTTAACATACGTGTTGTTTGGCATTAACTCGTATTCGTATTAAAATTAAATTAACATGCTCTTTTCTCCCCATTCATGTAGAACAGTGCTTCCCCACCACTATTTTAACGCCGCAGACCGGTCAACGTTTGATAATTCTATCAAGGCCCTCTGAGAGGGGGGCGTTGATTGCTTATATATTAGTTTGTTTCGATTTAATGATTTTAATTTAATTGTAGAAAAAATATACCTTCAGTAACACTGGTGTAATTCTTCAATTACATCAAAAAATGATTACAAAGCGATTTAACATGGAATACAATGTAATTTCCATTTAAAGAGTAGCACAAAGCCGAGATAAATATACTACAGTATTTAAAATGATATAGTTTAATGTTATTTGGGCAGCCCGGCACCATTTGATCCATGGGCCAGTAAAGGTCCACTTCCCGGGGGTTGGAGAAAACTTTTCTTTTATACAACGGACTCGCCCAGCTCTGCGGCTACGGACTCGCCCAGCTCTGCGGCTACGGACTCGCCCAGCTCTGCGGCTACGGACTCGCTTAACTAATCTAATTTGTAATCAGAAATGGAGATTAAGTTTGAGAAACATTATGTATACGAGATGCATGTATTCATTTTTCCTTTTTAGATACATTATCCACCAGTTTCCATTGGAATGAAGATAGTGAAAACTACCTTGTATTCTTTTATCTTATATTCCGAGTCTTTCCGCGAATTCAGCTTGCTACTTAAAAACGAGCGGAGACTCGTGGAATGAGGTTAGGAATCGCAGCAAAGGAATGTTATCGTTAGATTTATTGCGTATAAAATACAACAGAAATAACCAGGATAAGAAATAAAAATTTTAGAAACATTTTATTCAAAGTAACAATACTTCCGAGTTAAAACAAAAAGTATATGCAATACAGCCGAAATAATTGCAAATATTTCTAAAATCAGGTTAGTCATATATCAAGCATGTCATAAAAATGTTAAAATAAGTCGTGTTCAAGCAATTACATGCTTTCAGCTTCGTTCTGTACAGGCATTCGATTTCCAGAGTAATCTTCAAGTGGTAGATAGGTCAATTTGAGGATGTAATTGGCAAACGATAAAGTTTCAGTTGGATCAAAAGGTATGCCGGATGCTCTTTGACGTCTTAGGAACAGATAATAACTCAATATCCTCCAAAGAACCTACAAAGGATAGATTGTTATCCAGGAACATACATCCTGAAATATGATTGATACAAAAATCGAAAATGCCCTCAATGTATTTTAACTTTCTTTCAAAGTGATAAACGAGTACTTTTCCATTTCACCAACGCAAATCTCGCCAAGCAGGCTATATTGGCGACAACACTCAGTATACACATGGAAAATGTTAATACTAGATCTTGTTAGCTTTTCATCCAGTTTTGTACATCATGAAAAAGACGTTACAAGACCACGATTTCTTTGAAAATGTAGTGGTAAAAGAATACCAACCAGAACATTCCATTTCGCGTCAATTGTATCATTTTTTGCGACTTTATCGCTTGCGTAGGCGAAATGAAAAAGTACCCGATAATGTTATTAAATTACATTTCCATTTTTATAAATAAATCACTATGTTACGCATGATAGTCAGAGTTACCAATTTTTTAACATTTATGAGATAACAATGGTAATTTAATAAACAAACATTCCTTGCTTCCCGACTTTAATATTCCTCTGAGCGTATGCAATCGGCATAAACGCATGATTTCAAATTAATAGACAAAATTTAGTGCTACCCTCCCCCCCCCCTTTTCGAAGAATAAACTCATGTGTATGCTGCAAAGCCAGAAGTCTTATTGTGGTTGGTCTCTCTCATGGCGATAATATATTTAAAGCTTAAATAAATCTTAAATAAATTATTCACCATATAACCTACATGCCTCCCTCAAGCAGTTTCTCCACTCACCATCATCTTCCAACAAATTCCTAACACGACACGCCTCTTTGAAAGAAATCATTTCAACACCCTCAAAGGTTCGTAACTCTTCAAAAGACTTAGCTCCCGGAACATGAAACAGAAGCATCCGTAGATGAAATCCTCCAATGTCTTTTGGACTAACAGAATATGACCTTGACACTATTCGGTCTCCCAATCGTACACGTCTCTCCCATTTATTGTTCTTCCAAACAAAATGCTTCGGAATGTCAGCATATATGTATCTGTTGGCAACAGGATCCGTTCTGTTCAATTCAAACCAAGCTGTCAGCATGGTATTCCTTTGAGCAGCTCTTTCCAGTGCTTGACGCTCTTCATCATCCAAGAAGTACACCGGCTGCATGTTTGGCAAATGCAGTGGCAAACGAATGATTGCATGGGATTTCTCGTGCATTTTCTTTTCTAGAAGTCGCCACATTGCTTCAGGCGCAGATACATATCTTGCATTCAAAAAGGTCTGTATCTCATCCCATGTAATTAGCCCCTGGCCATTGTCCTCGAAGACAGCCTTTGCACAGTCATGACCCTTGTAAACGTACTTGAAGATATATTTGACGGACTTCAGCGAACTGCAGATTTCCACATTAATATGAGCATTGTATTTTTTGGTGAGGTATGGGTTATACGGCACAATCCACCTATTATCAACAACATTGCCATTTATCACAATATGATTTGCGTTGTCACGACGCCTATACATTGGATAACCATTGATGTTCTCAGCAGTTGTTTCTCTAAATTGCTTGGGGTATCCCTTTGTGCAAACACCATCAACGATACATGGAGCATTGGGGTTCAACACACCACAAGGTCCATGAATCATTGTAGATTTGACAATTTCATGCAATCTAGGATCCACTGTCTTGTCTGGCAGTTCTGCTGGGACTATCCGATCGATGCTCTCCGGGTCCCTTATTTTATCCTCTTCTGCTAATATCAGCAATAGATGCATGTGCGGTAGTCCTCTCTTCTGAAACTCTATGACATGAATGTCTGCAACTATGCGACCAAAAATACCATTTTTTTTTCAAATCTTGCAAAAGTGCTTTCTTCTTGATGTCGAAAATTCTGGCAACTAAGTCGGGACGATCATGAGGCTTTTGTCCAGGAAAAAGGTTGTCTTTGATCTCTTTCCACTTTGGGTTGCAAGTGAAAGTCAAAAACAAGTCGGGCTTACCAAAATCTCTAACAACCGACATGGCATCCTGAAAGTTCTGTTGCATTGCTCTAAGACTTCCAATGAAACTTGATGGCAGAATGAGGGTAACACCTGCCTTCATGCCAGCTTCGGTAGCCAGAGCATTAACGTGGTCAGCAAGACTCAAATACGATTCAACTCGCAGTGTTCTCTGATTGTGACGAATGAAATTCAAACGGTTACCCTCAACCTTAACATAAGAATCCACAACATAATGCTGCATAAGCTTACCTCCATACAAAATAGGATTGAAAATATCCTTCCTAACTGATAAACGGTGCCCATAAAACTGTAACTCGGTAAAACTTTGATTAACGCGAAAACCTTTCTCACCACATGGAAAAAATAAAACGTAAGTCATTGGATCACAGTTAGGATTGAGAGTATTAATCCTGCACAATTGGCGTTGCTTGGGATAAATGCAGATATCCCGGTTATTCGGTGGAATGCCATCAGAGTTTTTAAACACCATTGCAGCCTCATTTGTTTTGGGAGCATTATATCTTCCTCTGTGCTGGTCAGAATCAAGTCTCTTATCACTGATGTACATGGTAACGTTTTCCGACGCCTCATGTTCTTCTTCACGAATCACCTGCTGCTCCAGTTCCCACATCATTTTGTACGCAGCTGCAAAAGGGTTGACTCTTCTAATTATCTCATCAAATCTTCTCATAAGTTCCAGATTGCATTCAGAATTTTGACAACGCTCCATTCGTCGACAAGTAGCAAGTTCAGAATCCAAAACATATAACTGAGCAAATTTTTCTTCTCCTGCTTGAGCTGGATGTAAATGAGAAGTCCTGTGATAAATTTGACCATGAATTCTGAAGCAATATGCCCCTCTACCGGCAGGTGGTACAATCTGTGCGGCCATTGAAGCAAAGGACAGAGCACTGTTGTACGACCTTATGATTTTCTTGAAATGCTCAGATAAATCATGGCTACCTTGGTATATCTTGAAAAGCTCCTCTTTAATTTCGTTTACGTTTTCCGATGGTTTTTTGAAGAAGGTTAAATAAAGTTCTAATAAGTGAGCTGGAAACAAAATTATTCACGTATAAATTTTTTCCATAAACCACACAAAATGAATTGAACATTTACATTATACAATTCAAATAAAAATCCGAGAAAGTTCGGCACACACAAATTCTTATTTACTTTAATACAATTTATCTAAGGCAGGTCTTCAAACTTTTGGATTTATAGAACCCTGTGAACTAGGCTTATAATTGCTGAAGCTTACTTTATGCATTTGAGCAAGAAATGCGAATTCTACAGTATCCAATAGTTTTTAGAGCATTCTATTATTCTCAGTGATCAAAAAGGGAGTAAATCATTTCTTTAAAATGCACAAGCTACTCAGTAAGCTCTTCGGATTCGAATAACTATCTACAAATACAAAACAAGTACTCCGCTAATCATTATAAGCGACACCATGTAGGAAAGCAAATACAAAAAGAAAATTTTACGTAAGCAGTATGGTCCGAAGACAAATTACTAAATTTGCAAGTAGTCTGGGGGTTACAGGAGTTTTTCGAAATTTGTAGGAACAGCTGCCACCCCTGGCAGAAAAAATGGACATTACCTGGTTAGGTAGGGAGAATCCTAAAGTCCTTCGAAATCTCTTTTATAATCAGACTGAACTGTTCTTGCATATACTCATTAGAACGTCAAAACTACATTAAAGTGAAAGATGTAGTAAATTTTAATTTCTGTAGTGTATGTGTTGTGTTGTATTTGTGAGCAGTAGGAAAAATGTTTCGTCCACTGCATTTCATTACGCATGTTATCCAAGAAACAAATGTTACCCAGGAATTAACGCGACTCTAAAGGCTGAAACTCAATTTATATTTATTTTGAAAGCAATAATTTACTACGAATTGCTTCGTCTCACCAAAACCCCTGCCTGTCTTTTTAACAGGCAAGGTAAAACTTTTATTCTTCTTTTAAATGAAGAATTTCAGTAGAGTTTGAATTTCAACACTATCCCATCTATGACTTATATAACATTACACATTTAAACATGTTGTATTTGTGGCAATAGCTATTTAAGATTCGCAAGTAAAAAATTGGGGCCTTGGAAAAAAATTAAAATTATATTTTATTAGTAGTAGAATATTTTTAAAACTTAACTCTGGTTTTTACAATGTATTATGTACATTCATACTTCTCTGGAGTCGGAAGAGGCGGTATCGAAATATTCACTAGAAAAGGGGGCGCCAGTTCAAAAAGGTTGAGAACCCATTTTTATCAGAATTAAAACTAACTTTGTCGGCTTCCGACTTTTACTACCCTGCTATTAGACTGAAAAATGATCCAATTTTAGCCGTATGGAGATTTCCCAATTCCGCTTATTTGGAGTAAAACTTTTTGAAGAAAAACTGCTACCGGCTTATATTTGGAGATATACTGCATTAAAAACAAGCTATATAGGATATATGTGATTGCGATCTTTACTACTTTTCTACCAACACACACACAGACGTAAATTCTAAGATTTTTTCTGCTACAAATGGGAACATTTCAATTATTATCGATATTGAAGAGAGCAACAGATTAAGTATATATTTGTTTAGGGCAATTTTTACAAAGAGCTGAAAGTTAACATAAAGTAATGAAATCAAAAACATCGTTATATTCGACCAGGCGTCCATCTCGTCAATGTCGACTTGTCACCTGTCACATTTGCCTCGCTATCACCTTATTTCCTGTCGTTTGTCGCTGTGTCGTCCTTTTGGCCCACGATTCTCTCATTATCCTTGAACTGCCTTGTCAGCTAGGTCACCCTCTTGGCATTACGTGAGCCGCATATATAGGGAGGATACGAAAAAAATATAAGCTAATCCATTTCAATAATATTATAACAATATTCCAGGAAACTAAGATTGAACTTTATTTTAGGACTGGAAATTTTTATTTTGAAACAAGCAACATGGATAGTTTTTGAAAAATGAAATGCAAGAATGCGATTTATTGTTCTCAAATTACTCGTTAAAAGATATCTTCAAACGAATTCGTTACGCGAAAAAAGAGCGAAAGATTATAGACGTGTAACACGATAATTCTAAACTTTCTTAAATAATTTCATGAACAATATGTATTTGTAAAATAACAGCAAAAACACTAGAACCAATCGCAATGGACTTGATATCATGTGCAATGTTTCGTTTTCAAAATTTACGAGTTTTCTTAAAATTTTCAGAAGCTACTGTAATTTTTTGGTTAAATTGCGCTACACTAAAATTTTTCCCAAATTTGTGTACTAACCTTTGCAGTTTTCGTTTAAAGGATAACAAATTATAGTTAGTTCCTTTTTGTATCGCACATTATTAAAGCCAATTTCTTCCAACATTCACTGGTAATACTGCTCGTCATGTTCCTTTGAATATATTTCTGGATCATACGTACCCTGGAAGAGATTTAAAAAACGATAGCATGCATATGCACCAATTGTATCAAATACCACTTGTATAAATTATGTAATTTGTTACCATAGAAAACTCAGCCTCAGACTTTTTTTAATTACACTCTATAACAAAAAACGACGCACCAAGAACGAGTTGTCCGATAGAGATAAAAATTAGGGGGTAGAAAGATTATATACAAAACAGAAAATGACTAAAGTTTTAAAAAGATTGTATGATTTCAGTGTTACAAAGTAATGAGGGCAGTACGATGTTGACCCACCTCTAGCGTGTCTGCAAGCTGCCACCCGACGTGGCAAAGATTAAGCTCTCTGATGTTCTCTTGTGGTATTTTTTGCCATATTTGCCGGACCAGGTCATCAACATTCTCTTTTAGAGGAAGAAAATATTTTTTTCAGTAAAGGTAGAGTGTGTCTGTGGTCTCTCAACCCAGGGAATTTGATGGTCATTAAATTTCCTATATATCCATAAAACTCCCATATGCATGTAATGTTTATGTTAACCTATTAAATAAGCATTAGTAATAAAATTAGCAAATTTATGAAACAAACTGGATTTTTTGATACGCTCAATTTCGGTAACACATGGTTGTGTACAATCAAACGGAGGGAGGGCTGTTAGCAGTTTAAATTTCGAAATCAACGCGACTATCCGATAATTTAATGTATATCGAGCGTTTCTCCAGTCGTTGCTCATCTCTAGCTTCCTTCATTTCCCCTTCAAACACTTTGCTGGGTGACACTTATCTAACTTATGCTGAACTCTCCATTAAATGGATAGAACTGAATGCATTTGAGAATACCCCTGCTCACCATTGGTATTTTGGGAAAACCCCTCGGAGTCACCAACTTAATATTCCTAGGAATCAGTAGACGGCTCTGTCGCGATTTCTTAGTGGCCACATCAAGTCTCTTACTTTCAACAGGGCCGAAACGTCTTTCCAGAGTTTTATAGGAACGTGGCTGATCAGGCCTCTCCCAGTCATATTCAGAATTCTTCGAGTTTTACATATGCCGAGGTTAAGAAATCTTATTTTATTTCTGGATTTTTTTGGAGATTGTGTAGATCAGCTACACCATCTGGGATAAGAAACATTTCCCGTTCAAAGTAACATTCGTATAATCGGTTCAACGAGGATACAAAAACCAAGTATGATTTTTGAAAATGCATAATTTTTTAAAGCTATACGAGGTTTATTATTAGGGACGGACCCCAAAATTTTGAACCCTGTTCAAGTTACGAGGACGAAACCCGAGCCGACACTCCGTTCTAACTTCCACTCCTCACCGATGGGAGGACATTTGAGCCCCTCGACATAACAAACGGGCATCGGTCTTCTCTGCACGGTGGATATTCAGCAGTACTAGGCTTGAATTCGTGACACGCAAGCCACCAGTCTGTTACCTTGACCCCTAGGCAACCGCGGCCAAGCAGTGAAGTCAGTAGTCTACCAATTAGTAATGCGCGAAGACTTCTGAAGATTAAGAGACACTTACCCTTATAAATAATATGATGGCAATTGCCCAACAAACGATAGTCGATGCGAAAAATATTTTTAGTTCCGTGAGAAGGAATAACCCTGGAGTTACTGTTCCAAGAATGATAAAAAAAATAGATGCCATTAGGTAGCCATTGCTATGTCGATTAATTTTAGCGAATAAAGCAGTTGATGGTTTATGGAGTTTAGGTCAATGTTCAGGAATTTTGCTAATATAGAGGGATAAATATATGCATATGAATTAATATACGATAGAAGAACAACTGCTTGATGAGAGAGCAGCAGTAGTTATCTTTATTCTGGTTTATGGTTGGCGATTTCTCATGTACAAGCTATTATTTCATTCCTTTGCCTTTCAAACACTTCAAGGGAAGACACATAACCTCCGGTCAGGTCGGATCCTAAATAATGCACACAAGAGGAGGGGCCCACAAGACAAGAGGGCCAGTGAAGAAAAATAGACCATTGGTGCAATTTTGAGCCTTTTTTCCTTGGTCACCAAAGGGTGAACGAAATTAGTACTGTACACATTTTTATATAACAAGCATACATATTTTTTCTAGATTCTATTAAAAACATTCCTTCAGAATTTCAAACCAAACTGATGAGAAATTTCAGTAATTATCAACTTCAGAAGTCTACAAAAAGAAAAAAAATCCGAAATTATCTGCGAATATATTTTGATAAAGTTCACAAACTTACATATTCACGGGATCTCTGGTGTCTTGGTGATACAGACGACAAAATTCCTTCTAAGCCGTACATAGCCCAACCTGAAAAATAAAACTTGCCCACACAGAACTAAAGTCTAACACTGTTGAATGATTTGCGTACATTTTATTTACTTTGATGGTTCTTATGCGCAGATATTTGAAAATAAGACTTTAGAATATCGCAAATCAAATGAGCAACATAATAAAAAATTTGCATTTAGTTAGTTACTACTAAGGTTTTAGGTTTTTAATTCCTTTCTAAATTTGATTTGATATTTTTATTAGCGTCACAATTAGTAGTTACGCTAGGATTACAAGTTTTATGCCCAAGGGGCCAAACAAACACTAAAGCACTTAGGGCTGCAGATCTGCCTTTTTACGGGATACGGATCACGTAATTTTGCACCGAAATTAAGTGACAAGGATACACCTCAGTTTGTACCATAATCTGCAAATATTCACACCATGCGAAAGCGAAGATTTTGGGTTGCTGCACTCATAATCATAATCTCGAGGTTGGTGTATGATGAGTTCGATCCCTAGTGCTGTTGAAGACCCATCTTAGAGGGACTGAGTAACTTTAAATTTGTTGTGGTTCATAGTTTTCCCATTGGAGGTTTGGAGAGAGGTGCCAGATCAGGTGTCTTCCTCGTCACATCACCAAAGTTTAAAATTACGAGGTCTGTGGACAAGAGCCTTTGAGTTGCGTTAGAATGTGACGTTAATAACTACTTGCTCATTTGAGAGCAGATATAACACGCATCTGTTCCTCTACACGGTGGATATTTAATGTCTCTAAAACAGTGTTTCTCGAACTGTGGGGCGCATGACAACTCTTCGAGGGGGACACGAACATATTGAAAAGTCAAAAACAAATGATTATTTTTAAAAAAAATATTAATTTACTGAAAGTAAACAAATTACATTGTTATAATAAAAAATAAACTACAGATTTACACTGATGTATTACGCTTATAAATGTATCAGTGCTACACAATGCATTTCATGATTAATTACTCAGTACTAAGTTAAGAACAAAGTTTAATAATTACCAGTGACCTCATGGGCTTACATACAAATTATATACAAAAAAATTAGCTTCTATCTTTACAATTTCTACGGTTTATAATTAATCCCTTTTCCGATTAAAAGTTACGCGATTCGCTTCCCAATGCCAACCGTTTTCTACGTACGTGCGCTTTGGGGGGGGGGTATATATTTCAATGCAAATCCTTTGAAATAAGAGAATTCTCCGCAAACAATCTCAATGTCCTTTTATTGCATTCCAAAGCCTTCGGGATAATTTTATGGATAGCAGTGCAGAAAAAAATCGTATTTCGGAAAGACGTATACAGTAGAACGCTTTTTATCCAAACGTTTATTATCCGGAGTGTCAGATGTCCGGATAAGTTTTCGAACAGTGCAATGCTCAATAGTTGTTTCCCGTGGGGCCAAAAGTGACGGGAAAACCCAAAGTGAGGGATATTTACGGAATTTCAATTGTGTGATTTGGTAAACATCTGCGCGGAATATTAGGTCAGTTTTTGTTTCTAAGTGAGGGGGTGTATACGTGCTCTTTTGTTGAGTTGTGAGCTGCTATGGCTTCGAATTCAAAACGGAGGGGCAACGTCTTGAACATGGAGACAAAACTTGAAATATTGAACCGTCTCGCAATGGGAGAAAGTGGAACGTCTCTAGTACAGTTTCATAATGTTGGAAAGTCAACTATTTCTGACATAAAAAAAGACGAGAAACCATTTTAAATTTTACGTCCAAACTTGACTCAGAAGATGGTGAGTAAGCGATGTTGTTCTTGATCGTGCACTCTGCTTGTGGTTTTCACAAAGAAGAAGCAAAGGGTGTTGTGCGAAAAAGCTCTGGAACTTAACGAGAATTTAGGCGGTTCGACTGATTGGTGTACAATGGTACAACACAAAATCAGTTATTATTTTCCACAATAAAGGTAAATCTGCGACATTTTTTTAACTATTTTGCTTTTTCTTCAAGTACGTTTCCCGTATGTGATGATTTTTAAAATTCGTATAGTGTCCGGTTTCATATACTGCATGAATCACATTCAGTTTTCGGTTATCCGAACAATAATGTATCCGAACGGTGTCCGGTCCCAATTGATTCGGATAAACGACATTCTACTGTATATACGTCTAGGAAAATTAACGCTTTGACTGAGCGAGACGTTTATATACGGCGGTGACACTTAAAAGGTAAGGCCATATCGTCGTTGATCAAAAGTACAGTATTATTGAATTCAATACATTGTTATTGTATGAGGGGGTTGCGATGAAAATTATGATCGAATATTGGGTCACGAATATTGGAACTTTGAGAAGACTGCTCTAGAACATGAACCTACGAATGAATAGAAGCAGCATCGGTCACGAGTTCTTGAATACGACCATCTGGTTACTAGAGCGTACAAAATAAGATGGAATTTACCAACTGGACAAATTGAAGTGTTGAACTATTATATTTTTCTATGTATGCTCGGATTTACGTTCTGCTAATGATATAAAAATATCCCGAATAAATTTAAATTAAATTCTATTTGTTCTATAACGATGCTGTACAGCTGAATTTTATTTGTTAGTCCAAAATTGAAAGCTGAATAAATGATTTTAATGAAGAAAAGGGCGATGAGATAACGAAAAACAGACGATAACCCCCTCCCCCTAAAAAAAGTACTAAATCTAAACTCAAAGTATATCATGACAACGAAGTAATTTCCATTTTTACTGTATCCATATCTTCCCTTGACTTCGATGGCCTATGCCATCTTTCTGGTAGCTTTGTTTTCGCGCTCATAAAATTTCTAGTTCTAAAGATCAGCACAAAAATCAACCATGCGTGGTTAAAGTGATATCCAAATTTGAAACATTTTTGCAATGAATGATAATTAAATGATGCGTTGTCAAGGCTGTATAAAGTTTGTGACACCATTTCTCAACTAAGCTCCAAAAATTTCGCACGTGTTGCAATAAGGTAAAAAGTTGCACCTTGCTTATTATGATTATTAATTTTTATTGCAAACGATTCATTTTTTATCACCAGCGATCATTCTTTTTCAAAACAGGCCAATTACATTAGATTTAAAATGCATATCGCTAAGTGAATCGCATTGTGTTAGTTGAATATTTTTCAGTTCAAATAACACCCAAATACGGAGTTCCTTTTCGAGTTGAAGGTATAGGATTTTTAATTCATGTCTAGAATACATTTAAGGTATCCGACTACCCTAAAATTGTGAATTTTGTCAAAAATTGAGAAATTTTTTTAGTATTTTATTTTATACAACATCTTATTAGCTTTATAAAAACACCAAGTATATCTTTTTCCGTTCACTAGAAAAAAAACTGCAAGTGTTTTAGTAAAAGCAGATGCCATTACTTTGAGCAAGATGTCATACTTTAAAACGCGTTTCACTCGAAATGTGTTTTTTTTTAAATACTCAAACGGCGCCAGAGCGATTGCTAAAAAGTTTTGAAAATAATTAACCGAATTTTTTTGTATGTTCTGTATACGAGTAGAAGTGTTTTAACTTTCAGATTTATCAATCATTGTTTTATTACAAAATTTACAGCCCCTTATGTGAATATAACCACTGTTTTTTTAAGCAATTTCATATAATAACTGAGATAAAGTGCTCTAGTTTTTGCAAAAATTAAAATCTCTTATCGTGAAGGCCACTTTAAAAATGAATAACATAGCAACACATCAAAACTGAGAAATTGAAAATTTGTTTATAAACTTCTAGTTCAGAATGGGCCACATTTGTTATTTTTTATCAATTTTTACCCATTTTCTCCCATTTTAGTAATAATTTCTTTTTCTCGTCTTAGTTTTAGAATATTTTTCATAAAATGTACTAAACAAATCTAAAAACAACAAAAAAATCCCCATACCTCCATTTTAAAAAAAAAAAAAAGTTGTCCCAAGTAGTCGGATATCATAAATGTGGATTAAAAATTACGCGATTCATTCCCCAATGCCACCGTTTAACACGAATGCAAGCGTATGTGGTGTATTTGGGCGAGGGGGGTAAAAATTATAAATTAGCAAACCGTCTGAAATAAGTAAATCCTTATCAAACACTGTGAAGTTCATTTTATTGTATTCTAAAGAGTTCGGAATAATTTTATGTGGATAGTAGTTCACAGAAAAGATCATACTTCGGAAAGACGTATATATACGTCAGGGGCCATTATCTCCCTGACTGAGTGAGACGTTTATATACGTCGGTGACACTTAAGAGGTTAAAGTTGTATTGTAGGTTTAGCGTCAGTGTGTATTATTGAATTCAATACATTGTTTTTGTATGGATACATTGTATTTGTTGCGTGATGAAACTTATGATTGAGTAATTGGGTCGCAAATATTGGAAGTTTGAGAAATTCCGATATATTTAGTAACTGGGATAACTTGTGGTAAAAAATGAAAGTGTCTTGTATCACTTATGTTGAGGCTTTTAATGGTGCCTGAACTCAGGTATGCGATGAAGCAAATGTTACTGGAAATTACTGAAATGAAAGGCTTTCCGGCTCAGAATTTCTTTGCATCCCACCCTGATGGGAAATACGATGCACGTTGGAAAACATGGCTTAAGATACTCTCATTACCATACGAACTCCGCAGAGATCGCAAATCTATTTTGCGTCCACATTTACATTTTGCCTCTTACTCCAGGGTTCCATAGAACATACTTTGAAAATCACTGCTCTAGAGCAACGTCTCCTCCGGGATTCCGTAAATATACCGAACAGACTTATCACCAGCTGACTGACAAGAGTGGGCTCACTCCTGCCACCTATCTACAACGAAGCGTGGGCCAAATGGAACGCAAATGTATCCCCAAGATGCCAATCCCCCCCCCCCTATAAGATACCGACTATTCCCTATAAGACGTATTGGTAAACCATTTAAACAAAGCAAATTATGTAAGGGATTTTTTAAAAAAGTGATTAATTATTTTAAACTAAAAAATATTTTAAGGACGTGAAATAACCTGTCCTTTGAAAATTTAGCAAGTTAACCGATTTATATCAGATATAGATAGGTAAAGACAGCATGAATTGAATAACAAGGGGAATCAAAATAGAGATGAATCACTAGGGCACCCAGGAAGCGTGACACTCGTGTTTACTAGAGACAGTAAATCCTTTGGAAGAGTGAGAGTTATATTAACATCGTACTCCAAAGCAACACGAGGGCTTTCGGCAACTGCCCTCGTAATTTTGGGCCTCAATCAAGTGAGGATGACATTTGTGCTGGCACCCCTCTCTCACAACTATTTCACTACATCAAAGGAAAAATTTTGAGCCCTGAAAGTTTTAATGTGCATCACCCCCTCCACACGGTAGGTCTTCAATGGCACAATGTTTGAACTCATAACACACTGGCCACGGGTCCGTGACCATAACCACTAGGCTACGGCGGCAAAAAAAAACTTGGGAAAAAGGAAGGCTCACTGACACCACGTGATTGAACGCATGTTTTCGAGCTTCGAAAAGTTCGCAAGTTTAAATTTATAAATATAACGTGGGGGTGTAAAACCAATTTTCAATTCAAATTCTTACACTATACCCCCCTCGAGGTTGAATTTCAACAAAATTAAACCTCTTAAAAATGCAGCTTCACAGAATATAGTTTTCCATGCGCAGTTGGTAGACATAAAACAATATTTCTGAAGGTGAACAGACAATTCACAGTTTTATATGCAGAGAAAGGAATCCATATCTAATCTCTCACGATATAGTCAAACACCTTTCTTCCCTATAAAAAAAGTTTAAGGAATGAGACACGGATTAGAGCGTTACGCTGAATAAGCATGTGAAGCTTTTAAATTGATTTATATTGAAGTATTTCAGTTTGTGGTTAGGTTTCTGGTGGTCAAATTTAGACGTGTCCTTGAAATAGAAAAAGGGAGTAGTCAATATAAAATCAACAATCTAGTAAAATAAATGAGCACATACGGAGTTTTTTTTAACGATAATTTACTTTTTAGGTCTACAGGTAAATATACTGACCATTTTATATTGGAGCACATTATGAATGAACAGAAAAAAAGAACGCGGGTACACCCCTTTCCTCCCCACACTGAAGAATACAAGCCCGTTTTTTTTTGATTGAAAAACTTTCTTAAATTCAAGTTAACATACGTGTTGTTTGGCATTAACTCGTATTCGTATTAAAATTAAATTAACATGCTCTTTTCTCCCATTCATGTAGAACAGTGCTTCCCCACCACTATTTTAACGCCGCAGACCGGTCAACGTTTGATAATTCTATCAAGGCCCTCTGAGAGGGGGGCGTTGATTGCTTATATATTAGTTTGTTTCGATTTAATGATTTTAATTTAATTGTAGAAAAAATATACCTTCAGTAACACTGGTGTAATTCTTCAATTACATCAAAAAATGATTACAAAGCGATTTAACATGGAATACAATGTAATTTCCATTTAAAGAGTAGCACAAAGCCGAGATAAATATACTACAGTATTTAAAATGATATAGTTTAATGTTATTTGGGCAGCCCGGCACCATTTGATCCATGGGCCAGTAAAGGTCCACTTCCCGGGGGTTGGAGAAAACTTTTCTTTTATACAACGGACTCGCCCAGCTCTGCGGCTACGGACTCGCCCAGCTCTGCGCACGACTCGCCCACTCTGCGCACGGCTCGCCCAGCTCTGCGGCTACGGACTCGCTTAACTAATCTAATTTGTAATCAGAAATGGAGATTAAGTTTGAGAAACATTATGTATACGAGATGCATGTATTCATTTTTCCTTTTTAGATACATTATCCATCAGTTTCCATTGGAATGAAGATAGTGAAAACTACCTTGTATTCTTTTATCTTATATTCCGAGTCTTTCCGCGAATTCAGCTTGCTACTTAAAAACGAGCGGAGACTCGTGGAATGAGGTTAGGAATCGCAGCAAAGGAATGTTATCGTTAGATTTATTGCGTATAAAATACAACAGAAATAACCAGGATAAGAAATAAAAATTTTAGAAACATTTTATTCAAAGTAACAATACTTCCGAGTTAAAACAAAAAGTATATGCAATACAGCCGAAATAATTGCAAATATTTCTAAAATCAGGTTAGTCATATATCAAGCATGTCATAAAAATGTTAAAATAAGTCGTGTTCAAGCAATTACATGCTTTCAGCTTCGTTCTGTACAGGCATTCGATTTCCAGAGTAATCTTCAAGTGGTAGATAGGTCAATTTGAGGATGTAATTGGCAAACGATAAAGTTTCAGTTGGATCAAAAGGTATGCCGGATGCTCTTTGACGTCTTAGGAACAGATAATAACTCAATATCCTCCAAAGAACCTACAAAGGATAGATTGTTATCCAGGAACATACATCCTGAAATATGATTGATACAAAAATCGAAAATGCCCTCAATGTATTTTAACTTTCTTTCAAAGTGATAAACGAGTACTTTTCCATTTCACCAACGCAAATCTCGCCAAGCAGGCTATATTGGCGACAACACTCAGTATACACATGGAAAATGTTAATACTAGATCTTGTTAGCTTTTCATCCAGTTTTGTACATCATGAAAAAGACGTTACAAGACCACGATTTCTTTGAAAATGTAGTGGTAAAAGAATACCAACCAGAACATTCCATTTCGCGTCAATTGTATCATTTTTTGCGACTTTATCGCTTGCGTAGGCGAAATGAAAAAGTACCCGATAATGTTATTAAATTACATTTCCATTTTTATAAATAAATCACTATGTTACGCATGATAGTCAGAGTTACCAATTTTTTAACATTTATGAGATAACAATGGTAATTTAATAAACAAACATTCCTTGCTTCCCGACTTTAATATTCCTCTGAGCGTATGCAATCGGCATAAACGCATGATTTCAAATTAATAGACAAAATTTAGTGCTACCCTCCCCCCCCCTTTTCGAAGAATAAACTCATGTGTATGCTGCAAAGCCAGAAGTCTTATTGTGGTTGGTCTCTCTCATGGCGATAATATATTTAAAGCTTAAATAAATCTTAAATAAATTATTCACCATATAACCTTCGTCAAAATTTATTCAGATACTTTAAATTGATAATGTAAAAATAAAAAAAATCTATCAGGATTTCTTAAGTTTATGCTTTAAAATCACAAAATATTTTAATTTGTTTTTGATGACATCTGATTAACCGTTTCAGATCGCGAGAGATCCACTAAATCCCTCTAGTTAAAATGCTAGATTCACGTCTGTCGTTGGTCACAGGTCTTAGCACTATACAGGTGGCAGTACGATTCGACTCTGCTCACCTCCACTCTTTAGAACACCCTGAAGGTGGTCAGGGTCTCCCACCTAACTCTCGAAAGGATTTAGTGATCGCAAATATTCCGAGTGCCCTCATGAAAAGAAGGTACTCTTAATTTACAAACATTCATGCTTCTTTGGAATTCAAATCCACTCCCTGCGAAACGGCAGTCTGCGTCGCTAACCACTGTGGATGGTATTAACATTTAATTGGTGGAAAGAGGTTAGTGATGTATCAAGTGCGATGGTTAGATTTAGAGGAGTAATTACTACATTTGTGATAATCTTTTCTTCAAGGTAACAAACGATGCTATCAGATAAGCGAGCAAATACACCAAAGTAACCGTAGTGATTGACCATTTACAAAAGCGTGCGTTGCTTCCCCCGAACTACCTTATTCACTACCATAATATCACTATTTTCAGCGCTATTTTAGCAAGGATTGAAAAAACATTGACCATCGAGTCATAGCCTGGCTATAAAGATATCAGGGCTCCTTTGAGGTATTGGATTACCCCCCCCCCCGTTCAGTTTCTATAAATATTCATTAATTTGCTTGTAATAAAAAGCATTATTTAAATAATTGTTAGAAACATACACTGGTGTTCAAAACTAACTTCCAGATTTGGACGATTATCTCCGTAGCTTAATGGATTATAAAGAAATTTGGCATGTACACAAGATTGATACAATAATTTAAATAACTGTTCAGCAGTTATAATACACATGATCGTGCGTAACACTGACTGGAGTCTGCAGGTATGAAACAGCAGTTGCAGAATAGAACAAAAAAAATTGGTTAATAGGGGTATGATCCTACTTACAGATATACAGGCCTCGAAACGTGATTTTATATTGGAAACGAGGGAATTTACGAGTTCCTATGGTAATTAATCCCACTCGTTCAACAACTGTTTCTGCTTCACAGCGCTTACCTATACAGATATACTGTATAGGTAATCTGACTGGACAATATCTCAGGCGAATATCCTTATTTTTTTAGAAATTTGTCGACCAGATAAACTTTTAGTGACCTAGCATTGTCATGCATTAAAATAAAATCAGGTCCAAATGCACCCATGAAAAGGCGAGCATTGGGCTCAAAGACCTCATTTCTATACTTCACCGAAGTCCTAGTGCTTTCAAAGTCATTTGAATGTGTGTGGCCATTGAACGCGATGCCTACTTTGACCATGGAGTCTTTGCTGCCGTAATAATAGATTTGTTGGACATTGAATTACACAGATAGTGGATCCATAGTTCTCAGCATATGAAAGTACGGCAAAAATCATTGATTAGGCAGAACTGGTTATCAGTGAAAAGAAGCGTTGCTCTTCGATCCATGTTTTAATCGCTTCACGATACCTGTATTATTTTAAACTGACTCTGTTACAGAATTGAGAGGAAACCAAACAGGCCTTCTTGCTAACAATCTTCTCTCCTGAAGTCTTTTGGGAACACTCTTTCTCGTGGCGGCATAAAACTCACGAGAGAGCCGAGAAGTTGTAGCATCGTTGTTATGTAGAGAGACCTAGAGTAACATTTAATCCAGATGGAACTATCTGTAATAGTCTCAATCTTTCAAGAATTATATTCCCCTTATCCGTTATATAGGAATGGCATGCGGTAGATTTAATGTACATGCAGAAAGAAAAACCATTAAATTACTGCTATACATACGACCATGTTTAATTGAACCTAATTATTTCATGTGCTCCAAAATAAAGTTTGCTGCCTCAAAACTTTCAGCATTACAATTTTCAATATACTTTCCCCATGATTGAATAGCCTTAACACGATGAGGCACAGAATTAATAGAACAGAATTCTTAGAAGACATTTACTGTATTAAGATTTAGCATTTCACTGAAATATGTTAATCTAGAAGGACTAATAATTTTTCGAATAAAAGGTATATTTAATAATAGTCGTCAATTAAATACAAGAATAGAGAGATCTGTATTTATTTTCAGCGATTTTAGAATAGAACAATTTTCGCAATTAAAAATAAATGTTATGCAACTTTCACAATCATGTTTTAGAACAATTTTAGATAAGACATCAGGTGTAAGATTTTCTTGCATTAACAGATTTTCTTTTAAACATTTGAAACTGACAATTTCGTCTTTCTTAATAAAATTAGTCAACAGTTGTTCGTCTAATTGTTTCATTTTTTTCCTTTCGTTGAATTGTCGCCGAGCGTTCTGTAATTTCTTCATTCAAATAGGATGGACAACCAGGGAAAATGCAAGGATTTGCATTCTCTTATAATTTTGGATTCACTCTAGGTATTTCCATAACAATACCAGTCTTGTCAGTAATTTTACCTTTTTTCACAATGAAAGATCCAAGGAAATTTTTAATGCACACTACACTATTAGCGTTTTTAAAATCACTTGGAATTCTCTTTTTCTAAGTTTGTAACAACTGTTCATCTTTTGGGAAACTAAACACTGAAACGTAGGGCTGCTCCGGTTTATTAGAGGAACAATTTGGCACACAGCAATAACGAGGCATTTCTTGTAAAATATTAATAATTTTAAGATGACCAAGATTTGACAGAATAAAGAAAATTAAAAAATCACTAATTTCTCATATAAAACAATCTTAATTTACAAATAATTAAGGGTAATTTATTATACCATGTCCTCAAGACTCAAAAGAAAATTCATAATGACACAATAAAGCTGTACAATATTATAAACATCGTACCTTTCTTTATGGTTAATAAAGTAATCCCGAGTAGTAAAGTTATCCTAAATATCAAATATATGTGGGAACGGGTACCAACTACCCAAGAGCATACAAGCGTGAGTAATCTTGTGTCCCGCCAAAAAATCTCATTCCTCCTTTGATCACGTAGTCTTTTTTAACCAGTTTACAGACGTGGCCTATTAATTCAGATGGCTTTGACTAAAGGGGCCGTCAAGTTCTTTCAATAAGACGAATAATTATAACTAAATTACCCTGTATTAGGCTGTCAGTCAATACATCAATATATCCAAGTCAAATTCATGAATAACATTTAAATAACAATCTCACCAATATATCTGCCAAATTTTAATTACTCTAATTGTTCCGGAGATCACGCGAGAAGTTGCTTTTCGGTTATATTTAACCCTTACTCGTCCTCTTCTCTGAATATCTCGTGTGACTACAAATTATTTAAGCCGTCCTTACAACGCGTTTAAGGTCTTAAAGTAAAACGAAAAAAGTCTCTAGTCATAAACAACGTAATTTACTCGTCAGTTTCCCATAAAATTACACTAGTTGTAACTTTATGGGAAAATACTCAACGACAAAACCTTAAACAATTCTTATAAAAAATTGGAGTAAATTTGAACAAAGGTGCAAACGGAATATTTTACAGTTGAAAAACCACAGTCGATAATTATTTTCCTCAGCAACAATATTCCCACTACTGGATTAAGAATCCATTTCAATAAAAACCAGGATTTATTATGATAACAAAACCGATTGAACTAACAAATTCCGTGTTAAAAGTGTCGTAGTCTCTCACTACCCCTATGATTATTAACTCACCTTTGCACATTATCTAAATTCGAGTATGTTGGATTCATAATTAACAACTACTAAATTAATAAATCAATATCCTTTATTAATCTGTCTTAATAGATAAACACACAAATATTAATCAAACCTTAAGAACAACAAATTATAGTGGAGTGAGATCAGAATTCAATTATGAACGACGGAACACTAACTGATACCACGGGGAATAACGCATACAATCAAACTACGCATTTAAATCTAATCTATATAAATCACAGCCCTGATATCTCTTTAAGACAGGATTCTTGACTACTTGAAGGATCTATAGAGCAGTCTCAATCCTTGATATCTTCAGTTACGTCCGAACCGAATTAATGAATCTTTTTCAATAATCTTCCTTCAGCTAACACTTCACTTAGTTAAACTATATATATATATATATATATATATATAATCTCCTAGAATCACCTTCTTAATCAATCTCGTAGTTAAACTCCTCTATCAAAACACATAGTCATCCTTTTCTCTTCATTTCATTTCTCCCTTTTATATCTCTTTCGAACTCGCTAAACCCGAAACTATCTTATTTGCATAAGTCACACTTTTAGCTCTCAGCGGGGATTGGTTAAAATAAATACAATTTAAAAGAATTTGAGAGAAGTTTAGTGAAACGCGTAAGCACCCGTCACAAAAGTCAGATAAAATCTTTATTTTGCTTAAAAATTAATAGAAAATGTCTAAATTTCTATAAAAGCTTTAACGCCCTTCGTTAGAGCATATTTGTGCTACGTCTATCGAGACATGTTAGAACAAAAGCAAAAATGGAAATAAACTGGACGCTGAACATGCTCAATACGTTTACAAATAAAAAAAATCAGACTTTAAATTTCTGTTATAAGTAAGCTCAACTTATTTATCAAAAGTGAACATTTTATACATAAATTTCATCGAACTTATAAAAGTAAATGTTTTAATGGTTTTTTTTTTTAATTTTATGTACTACCTACTAGATTGGGAATATCTTGCATTTTACGATCCCGAGCTTCACAAAACTTTATATTCGTTGTTGCAGTGTTTTCCACTAAAATCTAAAATTAAACAAGATCAGCTCTCAACTGTAGGATTTTTTCCTAACTCACAGGAATGGCAGGATTTTTCATATATCCATAAACATTGTAATGTGGGACCAAGTAACTTATTTAAACAAATTATTCGCGTATGTGGCAACAGAAAATTTTTAGAAACAAGTTAAACTTGGAACTACAAATGAGAATTCCAGTTACATTTTAACTAACAATAGGAACTACTCTTTGAATATTTTCAAAGTCCCGAGAACTCTGATCGGTGCAATTTGAAATTGATTGGTCAAATTAGTTCTTGACTCAAAAAGTACTTTTAAGAGTTGTAAGTATTAATACATACAAGTATATCGTCACAAATTTATTAAAACAAGTCAATATATGCAAAATGTATAAAGTTTTAAAAGTTTACAGAATATTCATACATTAAAAACAATTTCATTAATTATAATACGTCATACGAAACGAAAAGTTCAATTTTGCGAATTCTTTTGTCTTCCATTTGAAAAAAATTCCAAGTAGGAAACAAGTGTCTGCTCGACCATAAAATCAAAATTTTAAGTTGGCTTAACACCGAATAATTTGAGCAACATAATTCTGTAGCAAAGCTTCCCTTTGTGCCGATCCACCGTTTCTTTGTATATCTTGAAAAGCTCCTCTTTAATTTCGTTTACGTTTTCCGATGGTTTTTTGAAGAAGGTTAAATAAAGTTCTAATAAGTGAGCTGGAAACAAAATTATTCACGTATAAATTTTTTCCATAAACCACACAAAATGAATTGAACATTTACATTATACAATTCAAATAAAAATCCGAGAAAGTTCGGCACACACAAATTCTTATTTACTTTAATACAATTTATCTAAGGCAGGTCTTCAAACTTTTGGATTTATAGAACCCTGTGAACTAGGCTTATAATTGCTGAAGCTTACTTTATGCATTTGAGCAAGAAATGCGAATTCTACAGTATCCAATAGTTTTTAGAGCATTCTATTATTCTCAGTGATCAAAAAGGGAGTAAATCATTTCTTTAAAATGCACAAGCTACTCAGTAAGCTCTTCGGATTCGAATAACTATCTACAAATACAAAACAAGTACTCCGCTAATCATTATAAGCGACACCATGTAGGAAAGCAAATACAAAAAGAAAATTTTACGTAAGCAGTATGGTCCGAAGACAAATTACTAAATTTGCAAGTAGTCTGGGGGTTACAGGAGTTTCGAAATTTGTAGGAACAGCTGCCACCCCTGGCAGAAAAAATGGACATTACCTGGTTAGGTAGGGAGAATCCTAAAGTCCTTCGAAATCTCTTTTATAATCAGACTGAACTGTTCTTGCATATACTCATTAGAACGTCAAAACTACATTAAAGTGAAAGATGTAGTAAATTTTAATTTCTGTAGTGTATGTGTTGTGTTGTATTTGTGAGCAGTAGGAAAAATGTTTCGTCCACTGCATTTCATTACGCATGTTATCCAAGAAACAAATGTTACCCAGGAATTAACGCGACTCTAAAGGCTGAAACTCAATTTATATTTATTTTGAAAGCATAATTTACTACGAATTGCTTCGTCTCACCAAAACCCCTGCCTGTCTTTTTAACAGGCAAGGTAAAACTTTTATTCTTCTTTTAAATGAAGAATTTCAGTAGAGTTTGAATTTCAACACTATCCCATCTATGACTTATATAACATTACACATTTAAACATGTTGCATTTGTGGCAATAGCTATTTAAGATTCGCAAGTAAAAAATTGGGGCCTTGGAAAAAATTAAAATTATATTTTATTAGTAGTAGAATATTTTTAAAACTTAACTCTGGTTTTTACAATGTATTATGTGCATTCATACTTCTCTGGAGTCGGAAGAGGCGGTATCGAAATATTCACTAGAAAAGGGGGCGCCAGTTCAAAAAGGTTGAGAACCCATTTTTATCAGAATTAAAACTAACTTTGTCGGCTTCCGACTTTTACTACCCTGCTATTAGACTGAAAAATGATCCAATTTTAGCCGTATGGAGATTTCCCAATTCCGCTTATTTGGAGTAAAACTTTTTGAAGAAAAACTGCTACCGGCTTATATTTGGAGATATACTGCATTAAAAACAAGCTATATAGGATATATGTGATTGCGATCTTTACTACTTTTCTACCAACACACACACATACGTAAATTCTAAGATTTTTTCTGCAACAAATGGGAACATTTCAATTATTATCGATATTGAAGAGAGCAACAGATTAAGTATATATTTGTTTAGGGCAATTTTTACAAAGAGCTGAAAGTTAACATAAAGTAATGAAATCAAAAACATCGTTATATTCGACCAGGCGTCCATCTCGTCAATGTCGACTTGTCACCTGTCACATTTGCCTCGCTATCACCTTATTTCCTGTCGTTTGTCACTGTGTCGTCATTTTGGCCCACGATTCTCTCATTATCCTTGAACTGCCTTGTCAGCTAGGTCACCCTCTTGGCATTACGTGAGCCGCATATATAGGGAGGATACGAAAAATATAAGCTAATCCATTTCAATAATATTATAACAATATTCCAGGAAACTAAGATTAAACTTTATTTTAGGACTGGAATTTTTTATTTTGAAACAAGCAACATGGATAATTTTTGAAAAATGAAATGCAAGAATGCGATTTATTGTTCTCAAATTACTCGTTAAAAGATATCTTCAAACGAATTCGTGACGCGAAAAAAGAGCGAAAGATTATAGACGTGTAACACGATAATTCTAAACTTTCTTAAATAATTTCATGAACAATATGTATTTGTAAAATAACAGCAAAAACACTAGGACCAATAGCAATGGACTTGATATCATGTGCAATGTTTCGTTTTCAAAATTTACGAGTTTTCTTAAAATTTTCAGAAGCTACTGTAATTTTTTGGTTAAATTGCGCTACACTAAAATTTTTCCCAAATTTGTGTACTAACCTTTGCAGTTTTCGTTTAAAGGATAACAAATTATAGTTAGTTCCTTTTTGTATCGCACATTATTAAAGCCAATTTCTTCCAACATTCGCTGGTAATACTGCTCGTCATGTTCCTTTGAATATATTTCTGGATCATACGTACCCTGGAAGAGATTTAAAAAACGATAGCATGCATATGCACCAATTGTATCAAATACCACTTGTATAAATTATGTAATTTTTACCATAGAAAACTCAGCCTCAGACTTTTTTTAATTACACTCTATAACAAAAAACAACGCACCAAGAACGAGTTGTCCGATAGAGATAAAAATTAGGGGTAGAAAGATATATACAAAACAGAAAATGACTAAAATTTTAAAAAGATTGTATGATTTCAGTGTTACAAAGTAATGAGGGCAGTAAGGTGTTGACCCACCTCTAGCGTGTCTGCAAGCTGCCACCCGACGTGGCAAAGATTAAGCTCTCTGATGTTCTCTTGCGGTATTTTTTGCCATATTTGCCGGACCAGGTCATCAACATTCTCTTTTAGAGGCAGTAGGCTTCCCATCATATCCCAGACATGCTCGATTGGAGAGAGATCTGGCTGCCCAAGGAAGTGTGGCAAGCTGCAAGACAGTTCATAGCAACACGTGCCGTAAGTGGTCTGGCACTATCTTTCTGAGAAATAAGGCCAAGGTACTGCAAATGGAAGGGTAGCAAAACAGTTATCAGGATGTCGTTGATGTACCGTTGTGCTGCAAGTATACCTCTTATGACGACCAAAGCTATCAAAAGAAATTTCACTCCAGACCATAACTTCTGGTTGAGGACCTGTGTGGTGGGCAATAGGGAAAGCAGGATCGGCATGCTGTTCCGAGCTTCTCTAGGAACGTTTTCGATTATCTTCAGTACACAGTTGGAAACGGGATTAGTCGTTAACATACGTCCCCAGTCAGCGTGATTCCAACCTGATCGAGCCAAGCACCACTAAAATCTGGACCGACAGTGTGAAGTGAATGGAAGGTGGCGTATCGGTTGGTTCTAGTACAAATTTCGCTCTATAAGCAGTCTATGAATAGTCATGGACATTCATGTGCGGGTCGCACCTCTGATAGTTGATAAAGATGAATCGGGTGCTATGACAGCTGATCCGACAATCTTGCCTCCCAATATGCTGTGGCCCTAGCTCGATCGCTACCATCATGATGCTGGAATCTGCCATTGTGCGTCCACCCATTCTTGCTAGCATCTTCCAATGGTAGCATCGCTTCGACCCATATGACGAGCGATTTTCCGATTTGCCCAACTTACCTCTTTCAGTCTAATACAACCTCTTTCAAACTCTGACAGTAACTAGTTTGAATTCTGCGGCGATGCCTTTTTCCAGTCGTTGAAATGTATCCTAAATCGTAATTCAATAGAAATATCCATCTGATATAGAATAGCTTCTTATACATACCTGCCAAATGCGCAGTTCCAATGTGCTTTTGACTCGCTATTCATTCACTGGACTCCAAACTTTAATCATTTGCATGTTCGGTACAAATGGCTTCGCAATCGAGATTTCATTACAATCAGGCAACTCTTTTTGTTGCGTCATTTTTTGGTAGTGTATTATTTAAATCGAAGCACTAAAAGTATTGCAAATTTTTCAGAAGTTTCATAGCATCATATAGGAAGATTATTGAAATTTATCATAGGAGAATGTTTAGAATTTTCATTTGAAAAGTGCATTTAAGTAATTTTTCTTTAATATTCGAAAAATACCTATTCATACTCTAATCGGACACTGAATATCAGGAAGATGGTCATTTATATGGTTTGTAAAAATTACGGTTTCGAACGTACTCGCCTCAAGTGGAACAAACTAGTATCTGAAATATTTCAGGTACTTTATCGAAAAAGGAACAATAAAGCAATCGGAAGCCCTAATAAAGCTTTAAGAGGTTACAAGTAACCACTTTTTATTCAATTATCCTAACACAAGACAATTTGCTCTATATCATCTTTAAGGGTTGAAGGTTGATAGAGAAACCACTCTTTCCAAGTATAATGCACCTTTTAATCGCAGATAAAAATATTTATGTGTGACGAGTATAGTGGTGAAGCCGTTTTTTAAATTTCTTTAGAGAAGAAATCTTGAAAGGAAGAGAAATTCAGAGCAAGACTAAAGCTCAAACGGAGTAGATGGAAAGAGGCACACTTATGGCACATAAAGAGATGACCTTTGAGGACATCATTAAAGAAAATGGAACCAATGAAAATTGCAAGATGTTAAACTTGAATCCTAAGACTGGTGATGCAATATCTCTCAGTCGAAAAATGCAATGTCTGGTATATACTTACAGTATGCGTCCTTGCGTTCTCATGCAGCAAAATTGCACCATATGACAACTTAGTCTGCATACTTAAAACGCCCTTCGAAAGATTCTGTAAATTGTAGCCATTGTGTTGATTAATCGCAAGAGGCATCTACTCCACCATAAATAATCCGTTGATATCAAAGAGCAGGCTCTCAACATCTTTCAGTCAGATATTTTTATCAACGTTGCACTTTGAAACTACATTAGGGCTATTAAAGACCGAATACATGTTTTTTAATCAGGGTGAATTGACGAGGAAGATATTTGAATCCCCCCCACCCCGATCTCAAAACTACCGTGCCAACATTTTTTTCATTATTTTATACATGTAAAATATTTTTCACATGCAAGAAATACTTTTATATGTGATACATAAATGAAAAAAAGTATTACAAAATTACATTATGTTTCATAAAACGAAGGAAAAAATATTTTGAAGTTAAAATAACTTTCGTAACTTTAAAGAATGCTTGAAGTATAATTACACTGTAAACGATACATGGAAAATATGGGTTCAACGCATCACAAAATTTCATACAACTATTAATGATTTATAATTTTAGAAATCACATTTTGTAACTTTTAAAACTACCTTTGTATTTAAAAAAAAAATTGTGTGGAACCATTAGCCTGTGCATTAAATATTATATTTAAGGCACAGTTTTTCCACAGTGAGGGGCGAGGACCTTGTTCCACATTTCACTCCACAATACACAGAATAAGTGTTTACATAAAAAACTGTTTTAATAGTTAATTATGTATACACTTATCTTGCATTATTAATGTCTACATTTTTAAATTTTCAACGGTACCAGCGCATCATACACTTTAAAAAAGAAATTGACTTTTGCAATCGCAGTTTTAAGAAATTGTGCTTATTTTTCAGAATCAAAAAATACTAACGCACATATGTACATTGATAAAAGTGTCTATTGATGTTATCTTTTTAAATTTCAGACTACCTTTTTTTTTTAAAAGAAAAAAAGTAAAGATTATCAGTTTTATTATGTTTTTCAAAGATAATATGCAGGTATTTAATTCAAAAACTTGTTAATTATATTTTTTTCATTATTTTATACATGTAAAATATTTTTCACATGCAAGAAATACTTTTATATGTGATACATAAATGAAAAAAAGTATTACAAAATTACATTATGTTTCATAAAACGAAGGAAAAAATATTTTGAAGTTAAAATAACTTTCGTAACTTTAAAGAGTGCTTGAAGTATAATTACACTGTAAACGATACATGGAAAATATGGGTTCAACGCATCACAAAATTTCATACAACTATTAATGATTTATAATTTTAGAAATCACAATAACATTTCTAAAGAAAAAGTGACATTTTTATAAATATGATGTGTGTAAAAAAAAAAAGCAAGTACCATCCACCAACAATAAACAGAAACTTTGGGTAAAACACATCACAAGGTCCATAAACTGTTGTAGATTTGACAATTTTTTATAAATATGATATAAATGTGTGTTACTAAAAAAAGGCAAATAAGTAAGTACCATCAATCCAACTGAAGAATACTCTCATCACATCCAAAATGCTTTCCAATCAACACCAAAAATCTTTTTTATGCACCACATCATCCATCAATACAGAGAAATTTTTATAAATATGATCTGTGTAAAAAAGTAAGTACCATCCACCAACAATAAACAGAAATTTGGGGTAAAACACACCACAAGGTCCATAAACTGTTGTAGATTTGAAGAACCGTATAAGCAAATTGTTGACATTCTTTAGCTTTAATTTTATCTAATTAAAATATGTGATATCATTGTATTTCTTGCATTATTCTAGTGTATATATTTGTTAGGAAATAATCTTAACAACTTTTTTACATAATTTTTGGTTTTTTTTGTAATTTATTTATCTAATTAGGTATTCGTCTGCTTCGACTAGTGTTAGCTAGTGTATTTGTTTATAGTTCTTGATTCACTTAGATATAGCTCTCAGTTATTTTAGTTCTCAATTAATTTTGTAGTTCTTTTTTTTATATTCGATGACAAATTTCTGAGTAACATGTCGCTTACCGAGCCTGATTGCTCAGTTAGGTATTAATTTTTTTTTATCAAAAGCGTTGTAAAAGCATAAATGAAGAGAGTAAAGTACAAGTCATTTGTTCAGATCAGAACAACTTCTGAGGTAAGTTATAAATTATTTTGTGTTCTAATTTAGATACTTTCTGAAACTATTATGAATGCATTGCTATTTACTCATTTATGCTTTAGTTTAACTCATTGTTATGAAAAACAAAATAGGTTTTAATAACATTAATATTGTTATTTATCATTGAATTATAAGTTGATTCTAAAAGATTAAAAGTAATGGCAACTATTCAAATTTAGCAGCTTTTTAAACATCTGTAAAAGAAATGTGAATGGACAAATTTAAATTTTTTGAATAGCTATATTATCAATGATAAGTTTATAATTTGATTCTTATATTTTAGAGTAGCATTGAATATCAATTGCATTGTTTTCTATTTTAATGAATATTCATTATTATGCTTTAGTCATTACATAGTTATTGCTATTTATGAGTAAATCCTAATTTGATTCCAACACATTAAAAGTAAAGACAAGAAATGCCAAACCATTTTGATAAAGAAATGTAAATTTTTTCATTTAAAACTTAAATTCAATATGGATAAATGTTGTGTTTACATTTAAGATTCTCCCAAATTGTTACTAATTTTTCTTATAAGGCATAGTATTTTTAAATCAAGCACTTTATGATGTGTTTTTATATAAAAAAAACTGTTAATTTTCACTTATTTAAAATTTTTATTCATATAATTTATTTATTTAAATTATGGTCTTTAGATAAAATAATTGAACATAAATGAAGCTGAAAATTAACTTTGGCACAAATCTTTCAACATTTATTAACCAGTAGACTAATATGTAAATACCGAAAACTCATAGAAATTTACATTCTAATTTTAGAATTTATTTCTTTTTAATATTTAATACTTTTTTTTAAACTTAAGGTTATAAGTGCAACATGCACTTGTCCTGCTGGAGGCACTCCAACATTTTGTAAGCAGGTATTTGCAACGGTTTATGTTCCAACAGAAAACAAAGATGGTTTCTGCAAAAGTGGAGACAGATCATGCTACTTGGTATATTGCATTGTTTACCTGGTTTGCGGGTAGATAGTGAAAGTACCCAGATGGTGCAGGACGATGCAGATTGAAATGGCAAGATTCTTTGGAAATTGTTATTGTTTGGAAGTGCGAGTCATGATATGAATGAAATGTGTCCGCATCTGCAATGAGCAGACAACATGTTGCAAGGACAGAAATCACCACGGCACGAATTGAAGAAACTACTTAGATTGATCAACGGGTAACTCAGCTTTAAATCTCGTCAGAGCTGGGATTGAGATATGGTAGCACGCAGTATATCATTTTCTGATGTGCTGCGATATTGTACTGAGACTGGCTCAATGGACAAGGACCTGATTTCTACCTAGACAGATTAAACAAGTAGGTTCTGCATTCTCTATGATAAATGCCTAAATAGACTTGGTGATTATGATGAAATGTGATAGGTGAATATGCCTCTTAATTCCCTTTTTGTATTTTCTGTCTATTGTAAATAAATATTTTTTATTCGACTTGTAACCTTTTTTTCTGCTCGCCCCACGTAGTTATGCATATTTCTTAATGATTTGTGGATTTTATAGATGTATCTGTTTTACAGTGTTAAGCTTTTTAAAATAATTTTGTACATAAAATATTAAGAGTTGATAGGGAAGTATTTCATATATATTAAATCCTCTGATGAAATTTTTTTTACAACTTCATGAATTGCATATTTTATATTAGTGTGGCTTACCAGTATAAGATATTTGAAATGATGCTGTAATTTTGTGGTTTGCTTTATCAATACTATAGAAAGTTCTTAATTTTTTTTCCCTTTGTACTAGTATGCTATTAACTCGTATACTCGTTCTTCACACGGGTGGGAATTTATATATATCAAAAATGTTATGCATGAATTTTCTCATTTTTTTTCAGCATTTAGAGATGAAAAATAACAATTGTCTATAAAATATATTACATTTACGTCAAGTTTGCCTACCTACACTTAAAATTCAAATTAATATTTTATTTCATTGGTGATCAGTTTGATGAAAATGAATTTTATTTTTACAATGTATTACATGTAAATACTTTATACATATAAAGATATCTAAAATGATTCTAATAAAATAAAAATTGGACATGGCAAAGTTTTTATAAATAAGTAAATGTAAGGACTCAAATTGATATTTTAAAGACTTGTAATTCAATTCTTAGCATTTAATAATCTCCCACTTTGTGGAAACTATGAAATAATATGAACAGCTATAAATGGAAATTTTTTTTAGTTCAATAGAATAAGTAAATATGACCCTGTGTTAATTTATCAATTGTAAACAAAATTTAAAAAAACCTCTAAAAATAGAATTGTGCATAACTTAGCAAATTATAAAAAAACCCAGTAGAGAAATTTACATGTTACTTCTATAACACTGCAATATTGATACAGTTTTACGTGAATAGATTTATATAAATATACCAAATATTAATTCTGATTTAAAAACCTGCGAAAAACATGAATTAGAAAAAAGTTACAAGACTTTTGTTAAGTTTACAACAAAAAATGTAGATGAAATCAGTTAGCAACAGAATTTGATTTTGAATGTAAGAGATTTAAATAACACACAAGATATATTGCAATACATGCAAAATAAATATAATGAGTTATTTCTACATGTATTAATTGTTTTAATACTTTTTTCTTAAGTTGCAATTACTGTAGCAAGTGTTGAGAGCTCTTTCAGCATATTAAAAAGTTACCTTCAGCAGTTGCTATATTAAGCATCAAACAAAAAAATTAAAACTTTTATAAAAATAACATCACGCAATAAAAAACATGTGTATGGGTATGCGACACTTGGATCACAAGTTATTATTAATGCAAATATGTACTATATTAAAAATTTACATTAAAATTTTTAATAAATACTTTTTTTTATATGAAGTGCCTATAACATGTTGATCTACTTCTTTTATATTGTACAATATTAAGGGAATGTACCATCAGAAAAAATGAAATAATTTTCAGAAATTCAATTTAATTATCCTTAATTTTAAATAAATTTTTCTTATTGAATTACATATAATTTATAAAAATAATAGAAAATAATGATTTATGTATAAACAATAGATGGTTCCAAAATACAATTTAAACGTAAAAAAGTTTACTTTAAGCCGTTGTTCATCTCATATTAAAGTGAGTTAATATGAAAGTTTTGATTAATAATATTTATCCATTGGTGAAAATGAATTTCATTTTTACAGCACAAATAATTGCAAATTAGATGGAAAAAAATAAATACAATATATATATAAATGAATAGTCGCATAAAATTTCCATTCACAATTAAATTCAAAATTTATCAAACCAAACAAATATTTCTGTACAATTTCAATAATGAATAATATTTATATATATATAAAAACAGCGAATCACAAGATTATTGTGTTGGACATTCCATAAACTTTTCAGGTCATAAAATTAATTGAATATATTTTGGCCATAGTATTCAAAAATAAGAATTTTTCAAACAAGAAAAAATGTACAACCAGACATAACAAATAATTTCCAGTAATTGAGGTGTGTGTGTTTTTTTTAAAATTGGCTTAAGTCACTTTGTTTTAGAGCTAAAAAGTACCCTTTTTTAAAAATGTTTTTTGGAGACAATAACAGCAAAAAGTCAGTTTGACCAGCTATTATTTCACTGTTTAAAAAAAAATTAAGAATTTAAATCTTTTCAAACTCATAATATGCCCAATGTTTAAAATTTTTTAGTCATTTTAAGTGATTTATGTTTCATAGGTTACTGCGAAAAAGGTTAGTATGGATTTGAAAATCTGTTTCCTTGTTGATTTGTAATAATTATTTTTCTCGCTAAACTTGGAAAAAACACAAGATTTTTTAAAAATATAACCAGAAATCTCAAACCAGAATCCATACTAACTTTTATAAAACATACCAATTGAGAGTATCTACAAAAACTTTCAACACTATCTTGAACAGAAAAAATTAATGAAAAAGCTTCTAAGTTACATAAACTATTTTTTAAAACAAAAATTGGCCTTGAAATCAATTTTAATTTTGTAACTATAAGAACAGGATATACATAACCAAGCAGAAATAATTTTAGCAATGAAAATTTAAACTATTAAATCCAAATAAACAACTTAGTTACAGTAACACATAGCTAATTATGTACGAGATAAGACAAATAACAAGTACGAGTTCAAAACACTCAGATTTTTTGTCAGATTTTAAAAAATGATTTTATTTCCTACAATAACCGTTTCTTTAAATGATCGATCAACCATTTGAGCAAAATAAGACATTTTAAAAATTATAATGTAAAACTAAAAGAACGAAATAATCGTAGCTACTGTAGTAAACAAACAGTACGTGGTCACGTGACATAGTTTTCACGTGATCGTGACGTCACATGAATTTAGTCCATTCTTTATTAAAACTAACAGCCATATTTTTATGTTGAATAAATACACTTTTAACCCGGCAGCGGTCGCGTGAGGCGCAGAGTCACCCCAGGCTTATGAAATAGTTATTTCTAGGAAAACTGTTTATTTGCTACCAATGGCCTCTTGGCAGTATCCTCCTATATGACGGTCTTAATGAGAACTAAAATACATTTGTTACATTTCTCCCTCTTTTTTTGGGAGTGGTAAACGTTTTTTTACAATATTAAGGTACTTGTTTTAACCGAGTTTCCCACGCGACCACTTTTGTTGCAAAATATTTCCTATGAACGTGCTACATTTTCCCCCTATGGAAAACTTAATGGTTTTTATTGCTGTGTTGTACTACTTATTATCGTTAAAAAAAGGAAATGAGCAGAATTTAAAAAGAAGAAATGGGCCTCTGTCATCTCTATTGGCGGAAGTTGAAACTGATAAAGCAAGGGGAAAACCTGCTGAAAAATGCATATTAGTCATGATATTGAAAGTAAATTTGAACACAGCGACAACATGAAACGAAAGGAAAATTTTCAAATACTTCTTAAAGAACTTCATTAAGAAAAATATGAAGCCAAAAGTGTTCCGCAAGACAAACTGCGCCCTGTCAAAAAGACACAAGCAAGGAACCGTTAAACAGTATATTTGTCGATCAGCAAAGGATAGCAGAACTGCAATAACGTGAATAATATATGACAGTTTTGCATGCAAATAATATTCCTGTAATGTTAGCGAAAAGTTTCTATCATTTGTATACTTTACTAAGGCCATGCCCATTTGATACATTTTAGTTCAGTTTTATTGGATTTTTTCTCAAATTTTTCAAGAAAAATTTAAAAGTTCTTGAAAGTAGGTAAGAACATATATTTTCTCTTAGTTAAATTATTTACTAGAATTGTGACTTTTATCGTGTACAGTAAAATAATTATAAAAAAAGGATTGGGATAACTCAATCACACAAGGGGACCTTTAACGTTAGCATGGAGTGTTCTTGCAACCTAGCTAAAACATTTTAAGGTAACTGAGACGTCTGTGACAAGGCAAAAGGAACCTTTTTTGCACCACATTTAAATGGTTCTCACTCACCTAAATTAAAAGCAACGAAAGTAAAATTTTATCGTTGAGTTATCTGTATATTTATGTACCTGATAATGTAATAAAATTCCATTTTAAACTACAAATCAATTTGTATTAACAATAATTAATCAATAACTATATTTTTATTTTCAAGGCATATTCTTACGTTTAGGTACACTTTGCATAAAATCCACTATATGTATGGCTATAAAATTTTACAGAATTCTTGCAAACATAACAATCTATAAAATGAAATAAATGAAATTTTAAAAAATAAATTTACACAAAAATTTACGTGTTTGTTTACAAATGTTCGCTTACGACTTAAAAATTATCCATGATTTGTTTTAATCTACTACTGTAAATACTTAATACCGTGAATTACAACTAACGGGCAAATTATAAAATTGTTTTCAAGATAGATTTGGAAGCTATAGAAGTATCGACTAGACCAAGACGGATTAGAATTGTTCAAGGTACAGTGTTTTAACATGTTATGCGCAGAAGTCCGAGATGTTGTCCAGACTTACGTAGACGTTCGCGAGAATGTCAAATGTGATGGTTATGATAGAGAGCAACATAGAACAGACTATTTTCCAAATAACATTTGTACTTTTAGAAATAGATGATGGAGGAAATAAATCAATCTCTCTCTTAAAATAAATATCCTTTCGCGCGCAATCTGTTCCAATTTAAATATTAGAGAAAGGAAAAATAACATGAAACCTATTGCCTAAAAGCAATTTGTTTAAATTATATAATATTTTAGATTAACATATACATAATTCAAAAAGTATCTTGTTAATTTGTACGGTTTATAATTAAGATCGTATTGTAGCTTTCGCACCAAAGTGCATAATTATTACATACAATACATTATTATTATACAGGGGGGAGGGGTGATAAAATTATGATTGAAAATGAGGTCGCCAATGGTCAAAGTTTGAGAAGCACTGTCATACAGCATGGTTTATAATGTGCAGTGTCCAGAATTCATAATATCGTCAATGGCAGGTGTAAAGGCTCCATAACCTATACTGATCTTTCTCCAATTTGCATACTGAAATATCAAGCCCATCAAGGTTGGATATCTTTCATCAGAAAATATTATTTGTTTCCAGTCATCGTTCCCAGACATGACATTTTCAGCTCATTTCAATCATTCGAAGGAATAATGCTTCAATAACTTTTGTACTCCCTTTCTTTTCACAAATTTTGTGTATTTGATTTAAGACTCTTCCAAATTTTCGAATATGAAGTGTGGCCGAGTGGGTCTAGGCATCGGATCATGGCTAGCGTGTCATGAGTTCGATCCTAGTACCACCAAAGACCCGCCGTGTAGGGGCACGATGCACGCTAAATCTGTCGAGAGCTCAAACGTCCTCCGTTGGTGTAGTTAGGAGAGAGGGGTGCCGCTCAGGCTTCGTCCGCGTCACTTGACCATGGTTCAAAATTACACGGACCGTCGCCAAAAGCCCTCGTGTTGCTAATTAGTGCGACGTTAATATTCTCTCACTCACTTGGAATATAAAGTGGTTTTTTTACTGGACATATTTTAGTTGAAAAAATTTGTGATCGACACGGGCTTTCTAAGTTCTTTTCCTTCCAGATATATTTATTTTGTTTGAATTGTCGTTACTAATTATGACATCTTAAATGGCAGGTTTAAAGCACTTCACTTTTTTTTCAAATTTACCCCGGCACTTTTCAACAATAACATATTCTCGTTTTGAGTTTTTCACCTCCACAGCATCGTCAAATAAATCGTCTATGCAAGCTAAAACTCAGTAGAAGGGCCGGCTCTAGCAGTTTTGCCACCCCGGACAAAAAATGGAAAATTCCGCCCCTCTCTCCAAAATAAATTTTTTTTATAATTAAATTATATATATAATTTAATATATTATATATATATAATTTTTAGTCTTAAAAATTCAAATTAATTCGAGAAATTAAGACATAATTACAAATATTACTCATTAAAATATTACCCATTTCAGTAGGCCATTTTTTTTTCAAAAAAAGAGTGCACTGACGGTGGAAATTTCAAGCCTTTATTTTTACTTTTTGTAACTACACTCAAGACTGAATTAAATATCTACTGTGGGCTCTCTATCTACTAAAAACGCTTATTACCCCTGTCCCTTATTGAATAGCTGACACCCAACATCATATGGGTATAAGGAATGTTCATTGTGACCCCACTTTAGAATGGGGGGAAAGTTACTTGTTGAAAGATATGTAAAGATATCAAATTTCATGATTTAATATATATTTCCGCCTCGGAACACTTCAAGTTTCAACATCAAAATAAAAGGGACGTATTACATTCAGAGTACAAAATAAGCAAATAGCATACGTTGGATGAAATAACACATTCACACCCAATGATATTTCAGAAAATTTTCTAAATTCGATCTAAATGCCGCCCCGGGCAGGGGTCCAGTTTGTCCGGCCCTAGAGCCACCCCTGACAGTAGCACAACAGCCCATGTGAGCCAAGTTGACTTTGGGCACTGAAGTGCATGAGCAGATGTCCCAGTCAGGTGGTCATTTTGAAGCGTTATTTTTACCATTTAAAGTTATATGCTTTTAAAATTGGTTACACTAATTTTGAATAAACCGGTATATATAAAAGAGAAAATGTGACTCGCTCATCACGACATCTCTGGAACTATTGAATCTACAGAATTGAAATTAAAAAGGCATGTTCCTTTCATGGCGTAGAGATCCGCTAAGAATGAATTTTGCGAAAATAGAATTCCAAGGAGCATTGTGCTTGGGCTTAAAGATTTCATAGATAAATATCCCCCGTTTTTGAACTATTAAACATATAGACTTAAAATTTGATAGGTATGTTCTTTTCATGAAGTATAAATCCTCTGCTGAAGAGGTTTTGCAGAAATCAAACCCCAAAATGGATTTAAGGGGCGTTATATGAAGGGACATTATAGAATATAGTTAAGGGCAGCATTTCTGTTTTCGAACTATTAGACGTACTGACTTGAAATTTGGTAGGCACATTTCTTTTATGGAGTAGAAGTCCGCAACCAAAGGAGTTTTGTGAAAATCGACTCATACGGGGCTTAGAGGCTTATAAATAATTATTTCCGTTTTTATGGCTATTAGACTTACAAGCTTGAAATTTGTTACACTTGTATGTGCATAAAAAGCATATTCAATTATATACAATTCATCATACATGTTTACTAAAATGAACGTAATTATGCTCGTAATCAAATGCTTTTCGTTCTTCACTATATATGCTGTTACATGCCCTCCCCCCTTCCGAAAAAAATTATATTGCTAAAATTGCTCATTTTTAAATCATTTTTCCTTTTATTTGTTGAAATTACCATGAAAATATCCTTGGTATAAATAAAAGGTTCTTTGTAAATAACTTAATTGTGCTGACTAGGAATAAATTTTGAAAGCTGATTATATTCTAGTAAAAAGAATAAGTGTTTATATTTTTAGTTCATGCCTAAAAATATTTGTCAAGCTAGAATTTTACATAAAAATAGAAATCTGTTTTCAATCTGATACTTGTTTAACCATGAAATAAAAATGCGTTATTTTTGGAAAATAAGAGTATATATAAAATTAGAAATAGGATATATATACAATTGTTAACATCATCATGACGAAGCATTCACTATTCTTACCAGTGTATGTAGAATAATTTGATAAAAATTTCTTTATAAACAAATGCTCTTTCGATACTGCTAGATATTTTCTGCAATCTGTGAAGCAGATAATTCCTTTTTAAGTTCTTAGGTGAGTTTTGTTTTACTCGTTCTCCTCTTTTTTGCCTTGAGAGTTCGTTTATAAAATGTGAAATTCCAAAGTTTTTTATTTTTGCACATTAAGTTACTTATATATAACTATATTAATATAGTTATATACAAGTAGTAATATATAGTCACTTATATATATATTATAAGAGTTTACAATTTTTTGACAAAATTCTACGTTAAAATATTTTTAATTTAATTGTTTTATATGTATTCTTTTAAAAAGAACAAGCTGCTTCTCGGTAAATCGTTGTTTTCATTTACTTTTTATTGCCTTGAAATTTATTTTTATGGTATATATAGCAATGTACTCCAATGTTTTATCGGTGACATAGTTTTGATCTCAAAATAAAGAATTTTGTTTATATTTCAAACATGTTAAAAGTTTTTTAGAACTTGTAACACTTATATGCCGGTTTACATAAACTATGATTTGTGTTTCTATATTTATTATTCCGTAACGAGTAGTAATTAAAATATTTAATATTATTTTACATTTGCGATAGTAAAATATTATCTTGAATATCATTGAACATCTTTGCTTAAATCCTGCGTAATGAGCACTTATACAACAAAAATATTGACTAAGCCTTACGATTAAAACTTTTATTTATCGTCTGTGTGTGCTCAATTTTTTTTAATTTAATATACAATGGTCTAAAGTCATGTGTTCTCC
>BMAO01007477.1:0-43009 GCA_019973975.1 Trichonephila clavata | reverse complement strand
TAGATATTTTTCAGGGGAGACGTCATGAACAGGGAAACAATTTCTAACTCCTATTCCAACCAAACTTATTTTTCTTATGTAAAATCCGTCGCTGATCACGAATACATGTAGCGCTTTTCAAAATTTCAATTAGATCAAAAGTTATTGCAATAAAAAAATTTCACATTTTTTGGATATTTGGCAGGGGAGACGTCATGAACACGGAAAACATTTCTAACTCCTATTCCAACCAAACTCTATTTTCTTGTGTAAAATCCGACGCTGATCACGAATACATGTAGCGCTTTTCAAAATTTCAATTAGATCAAAAGTTATTGCAATAAAAAAATTTCACATTTTTTGGATAATTGGCAGGGGAGACGTCATGAACACGGAAAACATTTCTAACTCCCATTCCAACCAAACTCAATTTTCTTATGTAAAATCCGACGCTGATCACGAATACATGTAGCGCTTTTCAAAATTTCAATTAGATCAAAAGTTATTGCAATAAAAAAATTTCACATTTTTTGGATATTTGGCAGGGGAGACGTCATGAACACGGAAAACATTTCTAACTCCTATTCCAACCAAACTCATTTTCTTGTGTAAAATCCGACGCTGATCACGAATACATGTAGCGCTTTTCAAAATTTCAATTAGATCAAAAGTTATTGCAATAAAAAATTTCACATTTTTTGGATATTTGGCAGGGGAGACGTCATGAACACGGAAAACATTTCTAACTCCCATTCCAACCAAACTCAATTTTCTTATGTAAAATCCGACGCTGATCACGAATACATGTAGCGCTTTTCAAAATTTCAATTAGATCAAAAGTTATTGCAATAAAAAAATTTCACATTTTTTGGATATTTGGCAGGGGAGACGTCATGAACACGGAAAACATTTCTAACTCCCATTCCAACCAAACTCAATTTTCTTATGTAAAATCCGACGCTGATCACGAATACATGTAGCGCTTTTCAAAATTTCAATTAGATCAAAAGTTATTGCAATAAAAAAATTTCACATTTTTTGGATATTTGGCAGGGGAGACGTCATGAACACGGAAAATATTTCTGACTCCCATTCCAAACAAACTCAATTTTCTTATGTAAAATCCGACGCTGATCACGAATACATGTAGCGCTTTTCAAAATTTCAATTAGATCAAAAGTTATTGCAATAAAAAAATTTCACATTTTTTGGATAATTGGCAGGGGAAACGTCATGAAAAGGGAAAAAATTTCTAACTCCTATTCCAACCAAACTTATTTTTGTTATGTAAAATCCGACTCTGATCACGAATACATGTAGCGCTTTTCAAAATTTCAATCAGATCAAAAGTTATTGCAATTAAAAATTTCACATTTTTTGGATATTTTGCAGGGAAACGTCATGAACAGGGAAAACAATTTCTAACTCCTATTCCAACCAAACTTATTTTCTTATGTAAAATCCGACGCTGATCACGAATACATGTAGCGCTTTTCAAAATTTCAATTAGATCAAAAGTTATTGCAATAAAAAAATTTCACATTTTTTGGATATTTGGCAGGGGAGACGTCATGAACACGGAAAACATTTCTAACTCCCATTCCAACCAAACTCAATTTTCTTATGTAAAATCTGACGCTGATCACGAATACATGTAGCGCTTTTCAAAATTTCAATTAGATCAAAAGTTATTGCAATAAAAAAATTTCACATTTTTTGGATAATTGGCAGGGGAGACGTCATGAACACGGAAAACATTTCTAACTCCTATTCCAACCAAACTCAATTTTCTTATGTAAAATCCGACGCTGATCACGAATACATGTAGCGCTTTTCAAAATTTCAATTAGATCAAAAGTTATTGCGATGAAAAAATTTCACATTTTTTGGATAATTGTCAGGGGAGACGTCATGAACAGGGAAAAAATTTCTAACTCCTATTCCAACCAAACTTATTTTTGTTATGTAAAATCCGACTCTGATCACGAATACATGTAGCGCTTTTCAAAATTTCAATTAGATCAAAAGTTATTGCAATTAAAATATTTCACATTTTTTGGATATTTTGCAGGGGAGACGTCATGAACAGGGAAACAATTTCTAACTCCTATTCCAACCAAACTTATTTTCTTATGTAAAATCCGACGCTGATCACGAATACATGTAGCGCTTTTCAAAATTTCAATTAGATCAAAAGTTATTGCAATAAAAAAATTTAACATTTTTTGGATATTTGGCAGGGGAGACGTCATGAACACGGAAAACATTTCTAACTCCATTCCAACCAAACTCAATTTTCTTATGTAAAATCTGACGCTGATCACGAATACATGTAGCGCTTTTCAAAATTTCAATTAGATCAAAAGTTATTGCAATAAAAAAATTTCACATTTTTTGGATAATTGGCAGGGGAGACGTCATGAACACGGAAAACATTTCTAACTCCTATTCCAACCAAACTCAATTTTCTTATGTAAAATCCGACGCTGATCACGAATACATGTAGCGCTTTTCAAAATTTCAATTAGATCAAAAGTTATTGCGATAAAAAATTTCACATTTTTTGGATATTGTCAGGGGAGACGTCATGAAAAGGGAAAAATTTCTAACTCCTATTCCAACCAAACTTATTTTGTTATGTAAAATCCGACTCTGATCACGAATACATGTAGCGCTTTTCAAAATTTCAATTAGATCAAAAGTTATTGCAATAAAAAATTTTACATTTTTTGGATATTTGGCAGGGAGACGTCATGAACACGGAAAACATTTCTAACTCCTATTCCAACCAAACTCATTTTTCTTATGTAAAATCCGACGCTGATCACGAATACATGTAGCGCTTTTCAAAATTTCAATTAGATCAAAAGTTATTGCAATAAAAAATTTCACATTTTTTGGATATTTTTCAGGGGAGACGTCATGAACACGGAAAACATTTCTAACTCCCATTCTAACCAAACTCAATTTTCTTATGTAAAATCCGACGCTGATCACGAATACATGTAGCGCTTTTCAAAATTTCAATTAGATCAAAAGTTATTGCAATAAAAAAATTTAACATTTTTTGGATATTTGGCAGGGGAGACGTCATGAACACGGAAAACATTTCTAACTCCATTCCAACCAAACTCAATTTTCTTATGTAAAATCTGACGCTGATCACGAATACATGTAGCGCTTTTCAAAATTTCAATTAGATCAAATGTTATTGCAATAAAAAAATTTCACATTTTTTGGATATTGGCAGGGGAGACGTCATGAACACGGAAAACATTTCTAACTCCCATTCCAACCAAACTCAATTTTCTTATGTAAAATCCGACGCTGATCACGAATACATGTAGCGCTTTTCAAAATTTCAATTAGATCGAAAAGTTATTGCAATAAAAAAAATTCACATTTTTTGGATAATTGGCAGGGGAGACGTCCTGAACACGGAAAACATTTCTAACTCCCATTCCAACCAAACTCAATTTTCTTATGTAAAATCCGACACTGATCACGAATACATGTAGCGCTTTTCAAAATTTCAATTAGATCAAAAGTTATTGCAATAAAAAAATTTCACATTTTTTGGATAATTGGCAGGGGAGACGTCATGAACAGGGAAAAATTTCTAACTCCTATTCCAACCAAACTCATTTTTCTTATGTAAAATCCGACGCTGATCACGAATTCATTGAATTCGCTGAACGGAGATTCATTGATTAAAAGAAACAATTGTTCAGTTTTATTTTTGAAATTAGAATTTTTTTTTCTTATGTGGCCTCATCAAACAACTTTTTAAAAAGTGATTATTTGATTTGAGTCTCTAAGAAAGCAAATGCAAATAAAAAAATTTGTAATTAAAGAAGAAATATCTGGATTATACACAAGCAAAAAAAAATTCTTAGCAAAATTTCTGCAATTAATAATTATACAAAATTAAACCAGAAAATAATAGGTAATTGCACAAAGTTATTCAAGATCCAAACAATAATTTAACAAATGAGTTTATTATACTGTTTTCATTTGATGAGGAGCACCACTGATTAGGTGCTGTTAGTGTTGGACCACTGATGTGAAGGCTGCGTTTGGACGGCGCGACGCTTGTTATGTTGGAGCCTTGAAAAGTCCGATAGTACGGTTTAAGAGAATTAATGCGAATCTGATAGAGAGTGTGTTCGAGCTTCTCTGAGCTTCCCCTTTTCACCTATTTAAAGGTGCAATATGTCACACCACACGTGACGCAGAGTCATTTCTTCTTTAACGTAGCCAGTGGGCTATTGGTCCTTGTCACCCACCGTGCGGTGGACTTTGAAGCCGGAGATTGGTGCGAGAAATGCGCCGGTCACTTTTCTGCCCGCTTGATAAAGGGAGATCAAAGGTTGACTTGCCCTAGAATTCGGATGGTGAACCAACCAATGGCACTTGACATTATATTTTGGGCATGCCACCGATCAAAATTAATTGTATTTTAGTTGAAAATAACAAAGTTCACCATGAAGAGTATTACGAACAATCACAAGTGATCGTTCTCGGGGTGGGGGGGAGCACACTCGTTTGTTATTGTCTTGTGTTAGTTACTTCCCGGACTACAACTGCTAATCATGCAAAGTTTGTCTACACATAGCATAATCAATTACGTTGACACATCTGTTATATTTCAAAGTTTATTTTTGCGTTATATTTACGATTCTAACTGTTATTTAGCATGGCTAACTCAGCAAAAAAAAGGGTATGGTAGTAAGTATAACAGAGAATTTCAAACATGGTGGACCGAGAAATATTGCATGATCAGCAAATGAAAAAAAGGAACAATTGAAATAGAAATATTAACAAACAGTATAAGTAAAAATCCCATTAACGAAATTTTGGAAACAAGAAATTCGGTTCCAGACACATTTAACTGTTTGAAGAAACTAGCTCATATGCTATTTCAACCATATTTTCTTCTGCCTATGCTTGCTCAAGTCGTTATTTTTAGAGATGAATAACATTAAAGTCTCTCTTAGAAATCGTTTGACAAATAACTCTAATGCATTCTGCTAAAAGCAACATCTTGCGATTCTAATATAAGTTATGTGTCATCTAATCTGCTAGAACAGAAGTCACACTGTTACTATTTATATAATTTAAATTACACGTAGAACTAAAACATCTACTACTATACAGTGCAAAATATACTTTTTCATTGTAAGTGAAGAGTTTTCAGTTGTTAGAGTATGTAGTTTTATTATATTCCTAATAATCACCAGCAAAAGTTATTTAATGGTACGTCTATACCTCTTTTAACATTTCTCTAGAAAAAAATGGCACGTTGATAAATAAAGGCTCACCACCCATGCCTTAGAACTTAAGCGTCGGTATTGGTACTTGGGTAATTTTTCCTTCGAAACTACGTTACCGTTGGGAAGTCGTTACCGTTGGGATAGTTTCCCTAACAGAAAATCAATCCTTTGGTGCAGAGCGTCAACCATTTTATGTTTACTTTGGAATTTGTTTTGTTATTTATGTGAATTATCTAACTTCTTGATTATTCTAAAGAATAATATATTGCATACAATAGGATTATATTTGATAGATATATTCCATTAAAAAAATATTGTAGTTTCTACATAAGCATTTCCTTTGGTGAATAACTCATGTTTCATACTCGCTGAAAATTTTCTAAATTTCCTGAATTTTCCCGAATTTTATTCGAACAGCTTAAAAAGTGTTTTTCATCAATTATTTAACAGATAAAAAAAAATATAGTTCTTACATTAAACAAGAATACACGTAAAAAAATTATAATTATTATTATTTCGAAAGTTAAATGTCAGCACAAAATAAACTCGTTTTCAGATAAGTTAGAAAATTATGAGTTACGCTAAACTAAAATGAAAGATTTTTCTACTAAAAAGTAATCTAAACGTTGATATTATTTTTGAAAAGTTAAGCTTCTTAGATATGTTACGCAAAAAAAGAATTAGAGGACTGTAATTTTCGTTTTTTTGAAGAAATTTGAATCATGAAACAAACTACATTTTAGTTAGTTTTATCCAAAAAAACGTCATCTAAAATCTTTACCCTAAAGTGACATAATTTAAGACCTTTAAAAAACAAAATTTCAACGTAGTTTTAATCTAACACTTTAGTGCGTTTAAATTGGAAGAGATTTCCCTTTGCCTATTAAAAATGCTGAATATTTTATAACTTTCATATTAACAGTAATGTTTTTTTTCGGTAAATAAAAAATTATAATGCATATTTTCAATCAAAAAGGCAATGCAATTTAAAAGTTATTTTTAAGTTCTGACAAGCAGAGCAAGTTATTACATTTAAACTAATTATTTTTTTTTACTTATTTGTTTTTTTATGGACTTTTTATACATTTAAGAATAAATCTTTTGAATGTGTAATAATGTCTTAGAGGGGATATTTTAATACATTTCAAAAAAATTGCTTGAAAAATTGTTTTATTTAAATTAAAAGAAAAAATATTTCACTCTAAAGAGAATATTCCTGCTTTAAATTGTTATAAAACTAACAATTAATAAGCTACGATCGCATTTTTTTCATGCCGTTCTTATTGCAGGAGGAATTAAGATTATCATATATTTTTTGTATGTAAAAATTGCATCATAAATATTACTTTATATTAGTTTTTACTACAATTTTAATGTTTACTAGATTTTCCTTTTTACAAAATTTTCCATGAAATTTAAAAGTATAACCTCATAAAGTCTAGTCTTATTTTTAATGAACTTATATTTGCATTACATTTGCATTGGAATGTTTACTTTATATTTATAATTTTCCAGCTTGCAGCAAAGCAAATACTGATGCAAAATTAACTAAGAAATGTAACACAGATTTAATTTTTATTTAACAAAAATATGTATTCCTTTCAGCTTAACAAATATAGCACAGTACTAGAACCTGCCTGCGTGGCAATAAAAAATAGACGAAGATGATGCACAATGGAAGTCTGTAAAGATCTTTATCCTATGGGCTGTATTTTGGCAGTTGAGCCTCTGCAGACACGGTGAGTCCTCAAGTAAGAAAGTCCTTTCATTGGTGGCACCATCTAGTGATGACTCTAGTTACCAAATTTCAAGTTCTTATCGGCGCCTAAATATTGTAGTGGTTTAATTTTGCGGAGAGAACCAGAGTCAATGGATCTTTCACATTCCCCATAATCATATGACATGCGTGTCAACGATATTCGCATCTAGAAAATCTATTGACTCCGGCCGGGATCGAACCCGCTACCTCAGGCTTATAAGGCAGGCAAGCTACCTCTGAGCTCCAAACCAACAGTCTGTAGAGATGGTGGGGTCAAGCTAACAAATGACATGAAGTAGTAACATGAATGAAACTTGAAAATATGAAAAGTAATAAACTATATATAAACCATTATCTGAACAGAATCTTGAATTATATGTGATACCCATACAGCGACACAGAGTATTTATTTCCAAAGATGGAAAAAAATTAAAGAATAAGTAAATTTATTGTTTGAAAAAACAGAAAATTATGGAAGGAAGATGGAACTGAGGTTGATTGTTTATTAACATTACACCATATTACTTATTAACATTACGGCTGTATTAGAGTTATAGATTTGACCAAGGTTCAAAATTACTAGGTCTGTTGCCAATAGCCCTCGCGTTGTTTCATAGTATGACGTTCACATAATTCTCACTCGCTTACCAGAGTTATTGGTGAACGACTTCAGAATTTTAAACCAAGGTCAAATGAAAAGAGAAACCCCTCTCCAAGCTTCTGCACTCTTCAAACACACTAGTTTCATTTTGCCTTTATCTTATTATTCCCTTTTTGGAACTCAAACAACATACGATGTCTTAAGAGTATACTGTTTCTTCACTTATATTGATAGTTTCAAAAGTTAAAAAAAACTAACTAAAATGCAAAAAAAAAAAAAAAACGTTTATAATTCATCAATAGTATACTAATCTATTTGTTTAAACCAGTTTCAGTTGGGTCAAACTTCTTGCTAAAGATTGGCAACGCATAAAAGTGCGTGTGTTCAAAAACGAAAGAGCTTTCCTTTATACCCAATATTTTTTATAACGCTAAATGCAATAGAAAACTAAAATAAACATTGAGAATTATTCGCCTCCAGTTTATCGAGATATATTTACTTAAACAACTAGCTAGATGTTTTATTTTGATATAACAGAAATATAGAACTAATAGAGAGAACCACACCATGAGAATACTTCTACTCAATATCGGCATCATTATATCATAATATACATATGCATACGGTATCGTGATTAACATAGTAATGATATTGGAAAACATTTTTTTAGTCAGCTTGAAAAGACAAAGGCTATAACTTTTCTCATATACATAATAAACCAAATCTCTTAGAAAAACAAAAGACAACACCAATAATTATACGCAAGAAGGAAACTAATATAGAGTAAATTAATTCCGTTGAAAAATTACCTGTCACTAACTCGTGTATAGAAAAACTAAAGAATTGCTATTTTTCCTTATCTACAACATAATCAATACAACAATTAATGTTTTTCTATTTTTTCAACTTCTTCCTATGTTAGAGGTATAGGTTGTTTTATCGCATACTGAGAAGATTAGATATCTATTCACTTTAAAATTTTTTAAGTAGATATCAATTTTATTATTATGCATAGTTGAATGAATATTAATAAAATATATTAATATACGGGAACATTTAAATGAGCTAAGAAATTATTCTTTAAGAGAGAGATATAAACACGTCGCGCGCAAGAAAAATTGTTTATATACTGCTGTTTGTAAAAAATACATCACCATGAAGGAATCATCATAATTAAATGAAATTTAATGCACAAACGACTAGTATTAGTACAAATAAATGACGAAATTTTCAAAGCAAAAAAAAATAATAATATTAAGTGTCCGAAATCAGTATTAGGTGTAGCCACCACGCGCTGCAATAAGTGCTGATATACGACATAGCATGGAGTCAAACAGAATTTGAATGTCTGCTTGTGGAAGAGAAATCCATATTGCGCAGCAAAAGTTCACTTTAAAGCTGCAGGACACGATCACGAGCGAGACGCTGACGAACCAAATCACACACGTGCTCAATAGCCAACATATCCGGCCAATAAACAGGCCAAGGGAAAAGTTTCATATATTGGGCTGAACGGAAGTCTCGAACAGTCTTTGCAACATATGAGCGTGCATTATCCTGCTGAAAGATAGCTCCATGGATGCCTTGAAGGAAGGGATCGACTTCAGGCTGTAGCACTTCACGGACGTGCCTGTTGCTATTGAGATTACCCTCAATTCGTAGCAAATTGGATCTTACATGATACAAAATCGAACCCCAAACCATAACTAGGCCACTATGTCGTTCGATAACGCACTCTGGAAGGCAGCTTTCACCAGCATAGCGTATAATACGAATGTGGTCATCATGGTCCCACAAATAGAAGCGTGATTCATCTGAATAGACAACTAGGTGCTAATCTGTTTGCCAGGCTCTGTGCTCATGAGTGCATTGCAGACGCAGCTATCAATGGTTTGCCGTGAGGGGGATCCTATATAAAGGCACCCTTGCATGCAATCGACGGTGCAGCAGACGTCGACGTATTGACGAAGCTGACATTAGTACACCTGTAGCAGTAGACCATCGTGCTGCCAACTGGCTGGAGGAAGCTGTACGGTCAGGCACCACCATGTGGAGCAGGTGTCGATCTTCGCACACTGACTTCATGTTCCGTCGTCCATTCCCAGTGTTTCGAGTTTTTCGGTGCTCGTCGGTACACATTTTCCAAACTCACATCACTGTAGAACTGTTCCGCTGCACACGAGCTCCTATTGCGCGATAGGAAAATCCTCCTTCTCGAAGCCCGAAATTCCTCCCCCGTTCAAACTCTGTAATTTTTTGGAATTTCTCATTTCGTCGTGGAGGCAAACTTAGGTCTCACTAAACGTTCACCACTAACAAATAATCATTAACGGTAGAACGGTAGAATGGTCGATGGGGCACTTGATCTCTGATGAGGTCTTAATCCCCTATCTTGTGTTTTAGTTGAGCATTATTATATTCACTTGCCACGATTAGTGGGTGGTGGGGGAAATATTTAAGTGAAGAAAATAAAGAAAACAGTTAAAATTAATAAAATACATTATATTGCGACCTATAGAAATAATAAAATTAAGAAAAATGCTGGAACTCTTTTTGTTTGCTTTAGAGTGTGTAATTACAAGGTGAAAAAGCTGTGTCGACTGCGGCTAACTCCGAGACCGGAGGCTAGCGTTTGGTCAACTTAGTCGTTATTGTCAGATCAGCAAGCTCGGCGACCGGGAGAACCCAGCACCTTGCCCGCCCGACTGGTAGTGGTGGAAAAAAGAAGGGTATATAAGCTGGTTAGGGGCACAGTGCGCTTGTCCAATCAGGGAACTGCGTTTCGTTAGTGGGTGTATCCGGAGTTGGAGAAAAGTCAGTGCGTGAGAAATTTTATCAGAGTCGGGGAGGGCGAGAGCCACTCTCCGTATTGGTCGAGCAAGTCGCGTCCGATTGGAGGGATGAGATACTCGGGGAAAACGAAGAGAAAAAAATGAAAATTATAAGAATTTAGAGTGAAAAATAAGAGTGAAAATAATTAAAGTAGGATATTACGGGGTCTGTTAAAAGAGGGGTCAGGATCGTAGATTTCAATATTTTGGAGAGTTCTGTTGCCAATAAGGGGGATGTCAGTAAAGAAGTTTATTGAAGTACTTTTCATGAATCCCTGGATGGTTGTGATATTTAACGAAAACCTGAGGTCTTCTTTTCTCAAGAACCATCGGACGTTAGTGATTCGTCTAATGATATGATCTTGCGCTCTTTCAAGGATATTAATATTTGAGATTGCAGCGTGGGCCCAGACTGGACAAGCGTACGTTGTCACCGGCCTGAAAATCAGAGTTTTTTATAGTAAGAATCGAGTTCCAAGAAATTAAGGGATAAAGACTACATGCTGCTTTTCGGAACTTCGTTTTAACCTGTGTGATATGTGGTATGAAAGTGAAGTTTTTATCTAAAATAACGCCAAGGTATTTTGTCTGTTGAGACCAGAGGACTGGGTGATTGTTGAATAATCATTAACGGTAGAATGGTTGATGGGGCACATGATCTCGGAAGGGGTCTTAATCCCCTGTCTTGAGTTATTGTTGAGCATTATTTAAATACACTTGCCATGATTGGTGGGTGGTGGGGAAAATATTAACTATTTTCAACCTCACGCTACAGCCCACTATTTATACGCTTTCAGCATCAGTTCAGAGGGCGCTGAGCACGCCACGCATGCGCGATGGCTATGGAACTTTACTATTTTACGTACCGTCCTATAATTGATATTTTCTGCAAAGTTCATTTAATTCTGATGATTCCTACATGGTGTTGCATTTTTTACAAACAGCAGTTGTAATATTTCGCTGTTTTAATTTTCATAAAAACGTTACTCTACAATAAATATAATTAAAAGAAATAATCATAACATATTCTAAGCTTGTGTGATATAACATGTTAAAATTTTTTGGATAAACATTAAACAACATTTTTTAAATCAAAACAATATTTAAAAACAAATAGAAAGAGAATTTTATGACCTTTCTATAATAAAACAATAAATTGCATTTGAAATTAATTATAACATTTGTTAGATTGTAAATTTTATTTGTAAAATAAATGGATCAAAAAAACTTTATTTAATTTCATTTAAAAAGATTATAAGTATATAATTGTTTGCACAACACTTTAGTGTAATGATTAAGAAAAATAAAAAATTACTCGTATTCAAAAAAGATTTTTTTCGATTTTATATATTTATCGAATTACAAAACATTTTTGGTTTTCATTAGTTCATTGTTGTGATTACAAGACAATTTAAAACAATAAAGTTTATTTTTCCAAAAAGAAAGGAAGATAAAAATTGCCTTTTAGTCTAAATCCTACTAATACTCAGTATATGAAATACCTTTAAAATAATTGCTCACAAAATATATAAATCAGCTTTATAACCCTTACAAAACCATAAGATTGCTAAGAGTAAATGTTAGAATGTAATTGGTTTTTTTTTAAAATTTTTTAGATGTACAATAAATAGAAATTATAAAAAAAAAATTAAAAATATTGGAAAATATTTCTTATAATTATATGAACTTAATCAATCCTTCTCCTTTAGGGAGGACAGTTCTTTTATAGGTTCTGTCCTTCCTTGAAAATTTGTTAATTCCTGTATTCAGAGATTCCAGGTCGAATTGTTACGTGTAATGTGCCGGTACAGTATGAATTATCGAAGATATTAATGTATTTTGTACATAATCAAGCATCTATTTTCCACAAAAGGATTCAAAAGGTTGAAAGTGAACATATTTCTGCTATAAAAGTTAATCTTAATTTAAACGATTATATGTCCTTCGACAAAAATCACGATTTGACGAAAATATTAATTCCTTCAATAATAAACGAAAATTTCCAATCTTAGAAGAATCCAATCCGAGCAGAATTTTTACCAAACATGCTCCCAATATGTCGAAGAATGGTCTAAAACCAATATCACTGGAAATATCAGTTCTCAATGGTGTTTTTTTGTCTTTTGTTGGACAGATGTAGAAAATTGTGTTTAGCATTTTTCGATAGAAATGGCTGGCATTAAAATCGATGACAATTGTATATGTTTGAAGAAATTAGAAGACTGAATGCGTATATTTAAATTCTGATAAATTAAAACAATGGGAAAATCAGCATGTGTTGAAATTAATAAACAGATGGATGGAAACAGTTAACCATTTTAAAAATGAACACATTCCATATGAAAATTTAATTATTCTGGTTGAATTTACGTTGTGTTGCCGTCGAACTAATTCTGCAGTTGAAATAGTTTTTTTCAATTGGTAATGATTTTCGACCAAGTAAGAAATCAAGATTGAAAGTTGATACTTTAGCCGTAGTATTTACCGTAAAGTTTAATGTGAAGAATATTTCTTGTTCTAAAATTTTCGATGTATTAAAAAGTGATATATTGACAAAAAAATCATTCAATGGAAAACACCCCGTTTAAGTAAGTAATTAAAAGAGATGTAAGCGTAATTACACATATAGTGTATTTCGTTTGAATTAATAGTTTATATATTTACGTAGTAATTTTTTCTTCAAATTTTCATCCTTCTTTTCATTGTAAAGAAATTAGTCACCTTATTATATGTGAATATAATTGATTATCATTTTTCAGGTTTATGTCTTCCCTTTTTCAAATGTATTTTATTATTGCTCAAAATTACTTAACAAATGACTCAAAACATGTGAGCAAACACAATAATATATTATTACACGACACACAAACACAATAAACTGAAATAATAACCTCGAATCATTTATCACTGGCGCCAAATGATTAGACAGTTTTTCTTTCACCTAAACGTTCCCGTTTACGAAATTGTCTTCGGCACACATCCTGTTTTAACACTGTGTGCAATAATACAGGCAAAGTTATACTTTAATAGGGCAATCACCAATTTTTAAACGGGGTAAATGTTTCCCTTAGTTGTAAAAGGTTTAACAGTTTTAGAAATTTAACACATTCAATAATTAATCTAATAAAAAAAACCTCTGAAAATAAAGCACTTAGCATTTTATTGTAAAATCTCACAATCTTTGTAATTAATATTGTTTGGGTGAAAGAGTGAGAATTGTATTAATCGCACTGGAAAGAAACACGAGTGCGGTTGGTAACGGACCTCATCATTTCAAAACTCTGCCAAGTGATGTGGATGAAACCAGAGCCGGCACCCGCTCTCCTGATACACCACACAAACGGATGGACATTGAGCCTTGATAGTAAATAAGATTGATCCTCATTCTTTAATATATTACATAAATCATTTCTTTTCTATAATGTTGAATTTTGTAGTGGTAGCTTGGTGGTGTGTGAGTACTTATTTTTTCCAAACCTTCATCTCTTTTCAGGACATTTTGGATGACATTAAAACACTTCCAAATTGTCCTTTTCAATAAATAATATTTGAAATTTAAAATATAACTATTGAAAAATGATAAAAAGAAAAATTACTTTGATATGAATAAATCTACAAATATTAAATTAAATGAAGTCAAAAGTAGATGGGAGAAAAAATTTGACTTTGAACAAATTTTCATGATGAAAGTGAGAGGAGCGATGCTGACTCAATCGGGTTGCAGTAAAGGAATTCGAGTTATGAGAGAAAATATTTAGATATAAAAAGCTAAAATAAATAGTGGTGTCAAGAGGAGCTTCTGCAAATGATTGATCACAGAGGTCAGCTGTGTTTGCATTTAAATTTGGCTTCAGGAGCTCGACCAATCATTGAGTAGTAAATGCAGAAAATTTTGAATAAAAATGAAAGATAAAAAATATAGATAAAAAACATCATATTTAAGAATTTAAAAAAGTAGGATCAATTAAGATTGATCTGGTTCTGAGAGCTAATAGTGGTTATTTTACTCATAGCTTTAATTTCTACTTCTTTTCAACAATGAGACAAAAGAAAACATTTTGAAACAACATCCTTTTAAGAAAAGTTCAAAATCCCTTTTCATTTTACACTTGAAATTTATTCTTTTAATAAATGAAAAAATCATTCAATTTACAATATCAAATTTCTTCTTCAAAAAAAATTAAATCTCTCTACATATTTACAAAATTTTTAATATCCAAAGGTTAAAGGTGAAATATTTACCAATGTAATTCACTTACAAATCTCTGAATAAGAAGCTACTAAATGTTTTGTTTTTAAATAATTATTTGAACAGTCAGAAGAATGTAACCGCTTCAGATTCGAATCGATTTTATGTTCCTTGAATTCATGAAGCGAACGAGCGTGACTGAGAAGCATTTGGTGATATTCCCTGAAGCAACATCAGAGACTCGCTATGTTCTACTTGCAGAAGTGGATGAAGATATATCTATGCGCAAACAGCGTTTATTTTCTCTCAAGAGCATAAGAAAAGAAGAAAGACGTAGAGAGCAACATTTGCTGTTCATCATCCATCTTTAATGTTATAAATTGCTACGTAAGCTAATGGTGAAGAGCGGCATTGTCATTAAGAAAATAGCTGGCATGTTTTTGAAACATAATTTGAGGAAATAGTAGAATTAGGAAATGAAAAATAATGCAGGAAATTATTTGAGTGCTTCAAAATGAATGCTGAATCTCTGAAATGGTAATTTTAAATTAATACTGTTTTTGATTTTCTGTTTACATGTCATATCATGTTCATGGAAATATCCGAGACATAAATTGTTTCTCGAATGTAAAAATTGTTGAGTATTATATTTCACTGCATTAGGAATTATTTTTTAAGTTCATGATTTGGAAATGAAAATGCAATTCACTTATTTATTATTTATTTTATGAAATGAAACGGGAATTGAGAACAAACTGAACTTTTTGTGTTCGTAAAATTATTATAATCTTGAAAAAAATTTATTATCCTATTTTTGTATAATTCGAAACAAAGTAATGAAAAGGATTTATTATTTGTTAATTTTTCCAGTGAAAAATTATTATTGTTGTTCACAAAAGTATGTGATAGGAGTTGGTTCCTGCTTGGTTCCTTAACCCTCTTGTCTACCTGTAAACCCGACTAGATGTGTGGGAGAAACAGAATAATCCATAGACATGTTTTCAATTTAATCAATTTATTAATTCTAATTATCAATCAGACACAATATAATTCTAATTAAGGTAGATGGAATATAATAGAGCGCGGAGGTGAGATTATATAACACGGGGATACTACTGCAGACCCTCAACTGAATCTAAAACAGCTTAAATACGCTCAAATATAGCCACGTCGCACACTAAATAGCTAACTTCTACTTAATCAAGCGTACAGTACCTGTACTTTTTACGCATCGGATCCTACACTGGAAACTTGCAGGTGCTCTCTTTGGCTTGATCAATGGCGTTGGCTCCACGCTCTGTAATCTTTGATTTATTCCACTCCTTTTCAATCTTCAACTAACAACTAACTCACAGACTTTATATTAACTCCTACTTGCACACTCCAACTTATCAACTTCAGCATGCCAACTCAAAGTGTCAACTCCAACGTGTCAACAACTCTCAAACTCGCGAAAACAGAATTTATATAATATACCTAATTTATATGATCACGTTTCCTTACTCGATGAAAGTTGATTGAAATAAATATCTTCCTTAAAGAGATATGAAGGGATTAGTAGAACCGCGTATAGATCCGTCACACGTAGAATTTCTGAAGAATATTTTTTTCTCCTTCGTAAATAAATTACGACTAAAACTAAACAACCAATTAAAGCGCTACTATATTTAATTCAGAGTAACTTCTTACTCTCCGTATTTTCTAAATATATGTATATGTGATTCAGAATTTATGAAAATGGTTTCACCAGCAGGAAACTCGTTATGAATATATATAAAAATATATACATAACATTTACATATGTATATATATGTAAAAATTCAGCATTTAATTTTTTCTCCAGGGATTTTATTTAATTCATAGTTGTATTGAGCCCTTTAAGACTTCGCGTAATATTTCATCTTTAGTTTAGCCGCCTAATGGAAAATATCCTTTTAAACACAATTTTATATTCTAAAAATTTGCCACCTTCGCGGTTTTTAAAACCAATGCAATATTCCATCATCCTTGTAGGCTGACCAACCACAGAAATCGTTAACGGAAATCATCTGATTCCGGAACTAACAAAAAAATTTCGTGTATTGTATGTCCTTTATCCGGAAGAGTGTTTATGCTGTACTTTTTATCGTTGTGTGTGTGTGTGTGTGTGTGTGTGTGTGTGTGTGTGTGTGTGTGTGTGTGTGTGTGTGTGTGTGTGTGTGTGTGGTGTGTGTGCTTTATATGTTTTAAAATCTATAAATGTGCAATTAAAATTCAAGAAGTCTCATCCTTTTAACGACTACAGCGGAATAAAATATTTTCCTAGAAAAATGTTTTAAGTCATGCCATGTATTTGTCTCGTTAAATAATTCTTAATTGAACTTATGTTTTTGTGGAGAAACCCATCAAGGAGCAATAATTTGGCAGATTCATAATAATAATTTACTCCTGCATAAACAATCTACCCTTATATAAAATACATTGCATTTTAGGATATCTGCGAAATGGTGTTAGATAAGGAAATAGGCCAATTGTATTAAATCTTTACCTCTTTATGCGGGCTATGCTTAAAAAAGAGGAAGTATTGTTTATATCTCAAAATCGTGTGAACAATTACGGAGAAACATAAAAGAATTATGAGTAATATTTTAATTTGGTATACGCTATTTTATCTTTTTTTCTGCGGGTTTTCCTCTCCAGTAAAGAATAACGAACAAAAGACGAAACCTCTGAAGGCACCATTGGTAAGAAATATTGCATATAAAATATTTCATTTGTATTCAAAAATTGCATAATAAATATTTATTCATTTCGCATACTGGTGAATTAAATTAAATGTAAATAATTCAATTAGGCCTTAAAGAGAATTCAACAAATTGGGTTTTATTTTAGTCTCAGTTCCAAAAATTTGTATCAAGCATTCAAAAGCTTATGTTAATTTCAAAAATAAAATTCAAAAAGATGTTTTGATTAAGGCATATTTAAAAAAGACATATACTTGAAATAGAAACACCAACATTGTAAATTTTATGAATTGCAGATACAATATCTTTAAAAAAAATTTTATAAGTTCTGTATCGTTTTAATTTTATTTATAGGTCCTAAATCTTAACAGTTCTTTCTTCAGAGGTAAGAATTATTTCAAATTTCGTAATTTATTCATTACCTTGTTTAAACGTAAAGTTATTTTATTATTTTGATGTATTCTTATTTAAAATGCTACAGACATATTTTTATTCGTGGATTTTTTTATGCATCACACACAAATAACAATTTTTAAAAATTCAATATTGCATAAGCAAAAAGGCATTAAAAATTATAATGTGAAAAAATAATTTATGTTACATAAACAGTATTTGAATAAATGAATTTTAAATATCTTATTTATTGTATTTAAGGTTTAATTTACTATGCATATGTAAATAATATGAAAAAAATTCTCCAAAAAGAAGAAACCATTTTTTTCACTCCTTTTATTTCCATTTATTATAATACTGTTAAAAGGACAAATAGACACCTTTTTAGTTCTTTATTATGATTTGAAATTTTCATCTTTCTTTTCTATTTTTCTTGTTCCGTACCTTTTGTATTCTTCAGGAAGTGAATTGTAACCTTTTTATAAGTCATAAGCCTTCAAAAAACATTAATTATACGATCCAGATGAATATCTAATCTTGATGGTTTAAAGAATTCTTCCACATATTACGGACACAGTAATATTTACTAATTTATTATTTAATTAATAATATGGAGTTTGAAACGTTATATAGTTAGCTCGCATCCATTTTTTCTGCATTTCTCAAACCTCTATTTCAAATAATTATTTTAAAATTTTAACAGCTCTAACAAATACATTTTACCAAATTCACGACCTACAAATACTTTTGGGTAATTTTAAAAAAACAGAAGACAATTCGAGAGTAAATTACAATTAATTATGCAAAACATTTTCTGACAAGTCCAATCCAGTTTTACAATAAAAGAAAAAAAAATTGGAGAAAAAATATTACTTTCTAGATTTTTAAATGAGTCTAAACATAAACAAAAATTCAGCAATAACTTGAAAGTGTTTGAACCGCAACAGAAAGTTTCAAATTTATTTGAAGTGCGTTTCATATATTCATAATTCTTTTTCATAGAACGTTTCAAAATTAATAAGATGCGAAGCTCGCTGGCTGCTAACTATTCTAAATTTTCAGATTATTCGAGCTTAATCAGATTTTAAATTTATATGTTTAATATTTTTATTCCTTTTAAAGTGAAAAGCTGATAAGTTTAAATCAAGATTTTTTTTTAAATTTTTTGTCAACAAAAGTGATAAAACTATACTAAACGGGTATAAATTATTGCGTATAAATAATTTTTTTAAATATCTTAAAAATTTAATATGAATCTGTAAAAATAATATATATTTTTTTTTTTTACAATTATCTGTTCAAAATAATATTGAATAAATCAAATAATAAATTTTATAAGAATTTACATGGATCCCACGTACATAGTTCTGTTGTAAAATAAATGTATTTCAAATATTTAAATGCAAATATTTATCAGCTATTAAATACTTATATGAATCATAAATAATATCTTTTTTTTAATAAATTTTAGAAGAATACAATCCTCTGTTTAATAATGAAAATGACTTGGATCCAATTGAAACTTCTGGACAATTTGAGGGAGACATTCTATTGCCAGAGGTCGAGGTATGTTTGAATTGTTTTTTATATAAATAAATAATTTATAAAAAACTTGGAATTTATTTAAAGTCTCATAATGAACTTCTTTTAACAAAATAGCTTGTAAAAATAAAAATAAAACCGTATTAAAAAATTCTGAAAAATTTATAAAGTATCGCCTAGTTTTTGATAATATGCAATAAATAGCCATCACTCAAGACATACACAAGCTGACGTTGGACTTCATAATTTTAAACCACCATTAAGAGCCGAGGACCATGTCAGAGCTGTCACCTTAACTCCTAATGACACACGCATGTTTCGAACAACCGTTTTAGCATATTTTTCGAGCAACTGTGGGGGGGGGAGGAAGTGTCACCATAAACAAACCGGCACGCTCTGACGTCAGTAGTGTTTTATCTTCACATTGAAAAACTACTCGCTTTTTTTTGTTTTTTGTTTATTTACTCGCTTGCTTAAAGATTTCTATGTTTCGGAAAATGAACATCCAATATTATCTCTTTTGTTCCGCTAGCAATTTTTTGACGGTCGTAAACAGAAATGGAGCGCCATTCTGCACAGAATGTTATGCCCCACTTCTGATGTGTTTAGCGAACCCAAGGCTGTCATCTTTACCGCATCGATTACCTTGGAGACGAAAAACCACATTAGCTTGAATTTCGAGCAGTCTTAATTTCGAGTAACTCTTTCAACCCACAGGGAAGAATTTATTCAAATCCGTTGCTATAGAAACTGGGTAGAAATTGCTCATAAGGTTTACTTAGAAGAATAATTGCTCCAAATGCGTATACGTGTGAAAGGGCTTTAGTATTGAAATTCATTCTTCCTGCCAACATAAAGAATTTGAACCTCAACAGATTTAAAGGGCACACACGACAAGTCTTCATAAGTACTAGGATTTAAATTTATGATTTGATAATCTGTCTGTAATTCACGTCGTACTCTCAAGCAACATAAGAGCTACTGGCAGTGGACCTCATAATTGTGAACGACAGTCAAATGACAAGGACGACTCCTGAGCTATGTCTCCTCCTCAAACTTCCACATGACATCATTGGGATTACTTTGAGCCTTGGCAGATTTAAAGTGCTACAGCCTTTCTGCAAGGCAAGTTACAAATCCATAAAGTTTCGGCTCCGTGTTTTCCAATGCAAACATAGTCAAAGTGAAAAAAAAGGAAGCACTGGCGTAATATTTTAACAGAGCAAAATGTTTCAAAAAATATTGCGTAACTCTAGAAATGAGTATTAAACGAATAAGGTTTGAAATATCATGAAAGTGATAAGAGGTTTTTCCAGTACAACCAATATACATTATACAGGGTGTTCTGAAATGTATCTTTACGCTTTAAAAAATGAATAAAAATAAACACATTCTAATTGTTTTTAAGGCGTAAAATAAGTAGCGCTACATCAATGTTTTGCAACATTCTCGTTCAAAATTTCTTCAATTCAAGAATATAAGCAAGTTGTAGTGTGTAGTTCCTTTTTTTTCAATTCCTACTATTAGCTCACTTCTCCCTATATTTATTTATTTATATATGTGTGTATATTTATCTCGTTAAAATTTTCAATCGTTAATAAAATACTCTCTATTCATTCATTCAAGTTCAGATACATTTTTACAAACTTGTAGTTCATGACACTTGATGTTAATCGAGTTTTTTTCAAGTATCATTCATTAATTAAATTAAAAAATGAATTAATAGTAACAAACAAAAATAGTAGTTCAACAGCATGTATAGAAAGAAAGATCGTTCCTTGTGTCCTTGCCGCGCAATGGATAGTGCGTTAGACTTCTAATCCAAGGGTCGTTGGTTCGAATCCCTCCTGGGACAGCCTAATTTCTGAGAATGTGGTTTCTCTTTTCTTGTATTATTTTATTTAATTGATTAAATTTAATTATACTACTTTATTAGTATAATTAAATTTGATCTATGAATATATACTGCTGTTTGTAAAAGGTGCAGCACCATAAAGGAATCATCAGAATTAAAAGAAATTTAATGCACAACGACTTGTATTAGTACAAATAATTGATGGAATTTTCAAAGCAAAAAAAAACTATATTAAGTGTCCGTAATCAGTATTTGGTATAGCCATCACGTGCTGTAATAAGTGTTGCTATACGACGTGGCATGGAGTCAAACAGATTTTGAATGTCGGCTTGTGGAAGAGAATTCCATATTGCTTGTATACGCAGCAAAAGTTCGTCTTTTGAAGCTGCAGGACGCGAATAGCGAGCGAGACGCCGACCAACCAAATCTCACACGTAATCAATAGATAACATATCCGGCGAATAAGTAAGCCAATAAAGAAGTTGCATGTGTTGGGCTGAACATGAGTGTGGTGTGGTAGTTTGGAGAGGGGGTGCCAGCTCAGGTGTCGTCCGCGTCACTTGACCATGGTTCAAAATTACGCGGGTCGTCGCCAAAAGCCCTCGTGTAGCTCAATAGTGCGACATTAATATTCACTCACTCACTCATTTACCGAGGCCACATTTGATCTTCGATGAGCTACGTTAAGAAACAACCAATTAATTAATTATCTCTCTCAGTGGCACAGCAGCGTACTGTGCCCAACTCAGTTTTCATGAACTTGGGCACTGAGGTTAATGAGCAGATATTCCAGTCTGGTGGTCAGTCTGATGCGAAATTCCTAGTTTTTAGTTCTCAACCAAGCTTGGTATTTATTTATCAACCTAATGAAGGGAGGATGAAAGGCTGAGTCGACCTTTCTCAGCCCGTGGTTGGAACCCCGGAACTGTGGGATGGAAGTGCGACACGCTTCCATTCTGCCATGGGACTTTTCAATCTTTTAATTCACAAGAATAAAAATAATCTTAATTGATTCTTTAATTAAATTCCATAACGGATTATATGCTTATGTAATTTAAGCTTAACTTGTTTACCACAGAATTTTTTGTAAAGTTAAATTTTTAATTATGAAAGCAAAGTATTATATTTTATTCAACTGAGTTCTATATTTTTGTTACATGATTCACATTTTCAAAAAACCAGTCAAAATCGAGATTTACTTTCGTAATTTAATCCTTATTTCATATTTAAAGTTTATAGAGACTTGAAACATATTTAAGAGCTTTGACATTTTTGAAGAATTTTAATGGCAATCTAACAACAATTTTCATTTTTCTTTCAAAAAGAAGGAGCCAAGAATAGAAATTGTTTGGAAATTCTAATAAGAAAGGTCAAATAAATGCTGCCTGAAACATCTGGCTTTTTTCCCCCTTTAGAAAAAAATTTTATTCGTTAAAAGTCTTTAAAAAAGTATATAAATGATAAAAATATTAGATTTTATGTTCACAATTTTGTTTTATTTTTATCTTTTGTCGTCTGTTAAACATTTATTATTCACACACATTCCTTAAAATCTTTTTCCGCTCTATTTCTTAAATGATATTCTACATTACTTAAAGTTTACCAAATATAATTTGATATTGGTAAATTTTAATAATTTTGCATTTTTGATGTAGTTGCTGTTTAAATTAAAAGAAAAAAATTTTATTTCCTTACTTTTTCCGAAAATGAATTGTTTTGTGGGAATTATTATGTCTATTTTCAAGTTATTATATATAATTGAAAAAATATTTTTAAATATATTGCAGAATTTAAAATAATGATTCAGAGTTGGAGAAATACAAAAAAATATCGTCGAGTATCAAAATTTTTAACTGCTTTCAAAATTTGAATATTTTTCAAAGTTTTATTCCGATGATACAAAAAACACATAGATTCCAGGTAGGTAGGATAAGTCTCTGGATCCTTTTGGGCTTTTGTATCTTGTCTAAAAAGTGGAATTTGGCATGTGACCAAATTAAGCTCTCTGTCCTTGTTTAATGTCAACTTTAATAAGTAAATAAATTCCAATAAAAATCAAGGGGGGGGGAATACTAGTTAAGTACAAAATCTATAGAGAGAAGAGGATGGAGCTGTATTTGATCAATTAGGGTCCAGTGCAAAAACATATAGAAAAATCGGTAAGAAAAGTTTGAAGGAAATGCTGCGATGAGATGAAGCATTCTGATTGGCCACAAGAGATCTGTAAAAAAAGGCTAAGTGTAAAAACTGAATTTCAGTAGTCCATACTGAGTAAATGTTTAAATGAGTTGTAGAGGATTGTTTCTTAGTATATATAAATTAAAAATTTAGGAAGTAAATTTTCGATATCTTTGAGATAGTTAGGTTACTGATAAATCAATTTTATTAAAGAAATTGAAATTTTTTTCATGACAGATTTAAGGGTATGGTATAAGTAGACTGGTTATTCCTGGAAAGGTCATGAATTGGAGATTTCTCAAAAACATCAAAATCGATAATCTGAAGATTTTTAGTCTACTGTGACATCCTTTAATAAAAGTTAAGTTTGTTCTTTAAAATTGAATTTAGTCATTACTGATGGCCAAATAGAGATCCCCGTTTATAATAAGCCGTCCTTTTTTAATATTTGACGCATAGAACGATACTGATTTCGTTCAAGAGGTTTGATATTAGTATAAGCAGCATATACACAGACCAGAGAAGATTAAGTTAATAATGCTCTGAGGATCAGTGTACAAATAAGCATTTTGTTATTTTTACTTTTAGTGTTCAATAAGTGGGATCAATAAAGTTCTAAATTTTTTTAAGAATATGTGTCATACGTTTGCTAAAACTGAGATTATATCGAGGATGACATCGATTCATTTTGTGTAAAATGAATGGGGTATTTTACTTTTATCTAATAAAATTCTTTTTTTAGATTATTAGAAAAGTATACAACGTCCATTTGCTTGGCATTTCGAGCTAAGCAAAATGCATTGACATTTTATTTTACAAAATTAGTTTTATGTAACTCCTATACTTTAATTAAGTTATATATTCTGGGTGAAAATGCGAATAGTAAACTTAGCGCTTATTTCACTTGAAATAAATACTATGTCCCTAAAATGATAGAACAGCCCTGCGATGGAAAAAATACAAGAGAAGCATTAACTCAGTTTTATGTACTTTGGAACCGATTGCAAAGACAATAATAGGAAATTTCTATCATGTCACGTTTACTTGAAAAATTCAATTTTAATTGGATTTTTATTATTCATTAAAAATCTTTTCCAGCGTTCAGCTTCTTCCTTCCGTGGCCGACTTTCATTCTACCGAGATGAAACATACAGAATACCACTCTGCGACACTTTTCCGTCTCAATCTCTTTCTACCAACAGTTTCGCCATAAGTTCAAGGCTCCAATTCCGAATATAAATTCTCGGGAGCCAATTCACCTCATTCCTTCTATCAGGTTGAAATTAAGGATCAGACTAGAGATCTGGACCTTTCGAAAGAGGAGGTTGGATTGTCGGGTACCATATTTTGAAAGAAAAACTTATTTACTAAAGGAACCTCTTTTAATTGGTACAGTAATCAAGAAAAAGAATTTGTTAAGTATACTTTGAGAAAGACGAGAACCTGGTTTAGTCTTCAGATGCTCCTGGATTGATGAGCAAATTTATAATATCACCTATAAATAAATAAATGAAGGTAGTTTATACATTCATCGAAAAGACCTTAAGGCTTTCTTCATCACAGAAGCCAGTATGCATCTGCACCAGTATGACAATTGGTGCATTTAAAGGAATACTATGAAAACCTGACTCTCGTCCTCAATAAAATATGCAGACTATAGTTGGGTCAATTGTGATCATTGGAAAGTTATCTTCGTGCTTCTTGTTCAACAAGATAAATATACAATTCCCATACTTCCTTTTTGAGTGCGGAAGTCGTGATAATACTCAATACTGGATCAAAACAGAATGGAGAAAAGAAAATGTTAAACCAGACACAAAGTATGGGATACTGAACAGCTTAGTTGAGCCGAACAATGTATTGTTAACCACTCCGCATATAAAACGAGGTATAAAGCAGTTTTCCAAGGTTATTCCAGAAGATGGGGATTGTTTCAAATACCTTTGTAAAAAGTTTCCAGATTTATCCCACGCTAAATTGAGAAAGAGAGGACTCTTAGTTATTCCAGATATCCGCAAGCTTATGAAGGACAAAGAATTTGAGGCTTCCATGACAACAAGGAAATAGAAGCTTAGGTTGATTGGGTCAAAATACATTTCCTTCACTCATCTGTAGACTTTGTGGTAACGTTCGGTTACCTCTTACATACGAACCATCTTGTCTACCTGTAAACCCGGCTAGATGTGTAGGAGAAACTGAATAATCCACAGGAATTATTTCCAATCTAATTTGATTTATTTGTTTTTATTGACAATTATTAAACAGAACAGTACAATTCTAATTAAGGCTTATGATTTATCGTAGAGTGCGGCGGTGATATTCTGTAACACAGACCCTCAACACAGGCACTATTACAGACCCTCGACTAAATCTAAGATAACTTAAATACGCTCAATTACAACTACGTCACACACTAATAGCTATCTTCTACTTAATCAAGTGTACAGTCCCTAAACCTTTAATGCATCGGATCCTACACTGGAAACGTTCAAGCCCTCTCTTCGGCTTGATCAAATGACGATGGCTCCACGCTCTGTAATCCTTAATTCCACTGCTTTTCAATCTTCAACTAACAACTAATTCTCAATCTTCCGTTAAACTCCTATTTGCACACATCTAACGTATTAACTTCAGCGTGTCAACAATTCACTTCCTTCCTTCCTTCCTTCCTTCCTTCCTTCCTTCCTTCATTCCTTCCTTCCTTCCTTCCTTCCTTCCTTTCTACCTTCCTTCCTTTCTTTCTTTCTTTCTTTCTTTCTTTCAACTCGCGAAAACCGAATTTATGTAATATACCTCAATTACATAAATCAAGTTCGTTTTCTCGATGAAAGTTGGTTGAATTGAATATTTTGTTTAAAGATATGAGGAGATATTAGTGGAACCGCGTATAGAACCGTCACAACTTCCTTCAAATATTTTTGGATAAGTCAGTGAAGAGTAGTGTGAAAGGATTCACCAAGAAATCAAAGATATGGAGCCCAAATATCAAAGAAGATGGGACAAAAACATGCTCACTGACTATTGATGAACGTTAACACGAGACAGGCCCCGAGAATGAATATAAAAAATAATATCAAAAGAATGTTTCAAAGAAAAAAAGAGTAAGCATTTAAATAGAAAATTTGTTTTGTTTTGCTTACTTTCAAGTGCTCTGGAGTAATATTTGCTCCTCCTGGACAATGGTTTATTTTATTTTATTTTTATAAATTGCCTTAATGAAAGCTAATTAAGTAGTATGTTGGTGACTTTTTCAGGAAACTGTACAATAATTAAGTATAAAAAGTTCAAACTTTGGGAAAATCTCTTTTTTCCCTCCCAACCATAAGCAGCTCATGAGATCTGCCGACAGTGGTTTTCCTCCATTTACTGAAAAATAAATTTGCCTCATCAAGAATCGATATTTACATAGATTTAACAGGATAAAAACTATTGTTGCTACATGATACATGCTAAATTGCTCGAGATCATTCCTTCTCAAATAGAATTTTAGCAAAAATATTGATATTGAATTTACAAAAACTCCTGATGTGATGAGAAAAAAGCATGGCCATTTTCGGAATCAGCATATCAAACTACATAAAAATCACCCGTAAACTTCTTTTGTATTTTTCAAAAACTTTAGTTTTGCAGGTTTGTGTAATTGTATGAGGTGTGTGTGTGTGTGCCTGCAAAATGAATACAAGAGAGTATAGAAGGAAAATTTTATTACTTATTAATACTAAGAATTGATTCATTTAAATTATTTCATTTTCTCATTTGAAGAAGTTATTCAGTTTTCCGGCAAATATTTCGAAAATTCTTTTTACCATAAAATCCAGCGTACAACGCGCACCTATACTTTTAAGCGGCAATTTTTTTAATTTTTCGTTATATTCGCCGTATAGCGCACACTCACTTTTGTACAAGAGAACCTGAAATATATATGCGCAATGCTTTTATGTTTTGAAATTATTCATTCGAATCATTATCCCAAGCTTTAAAAAAAATAGTATACAGTAGAGCCTGTTTTTGTGCGGTTCTTTTATATGTGATTTTACATTTGTGCGATTTTTTCTGTGCAAACTCTTATTATTCGGTATATGAATTTTAACGGCTTTGGCGCCACTGTAAGGTTTTCTATCAATATATCAGTAACGTATCGGAGAATGTTAGGGCACCCCTGCAAAGTCAGATTTTGTTTTAATATTTTATAAATTGTGTGGGTAAATACGTGCTTGGCGTTAGTCAGGCCTTGAGCCCCCTAGAGTCCTGCCCCCCTCCGCGAGGTAGAGGTTGTGGGGGTGTACGTTACACCACTGCAATGTGCATACATATATACACTTAAAAACACTCTCTTCATTTGTTATAAACAATCTCCCGAATGTACGTTCAGTTGCTTTCTCTCAATGCACCAAGAGCCCATGCTTGATTGAAAACGAATCTTTCAATGACAGAGATATTATCAAAAGTTGGATAGATTATGAAGACAGACAAGAAGAACCGGATTCTTTGAGAGTGGATAAAACTAAATACAGGATCGAGGTTTCCAACAAATTGAAAACGCATTTTCTTAAAATAGATATCAATTCCAAAAAGTTTGAAGTTCCAAAAAGAGCTTCGAATATGCATATCTGGTTATCGTGACGTTTACAAGCAACTGACCAACTGAATGTCGTGCAAAAAATTTTATCACTTACTTTATGGTGCCAAAAAAATAAATCAATTGAAATTGTATCTTCAAGTGACGAAAGCGATTTTGAGCTTATTCATCACAGAAAGATCAGTTCTTTGGATTACGATGAGTAGCAGTGAATTATGTATGTGCATTCTGAAAACTTCCCCATGTATACAATGAGAAACTGAATGTTTTTAAAATGTTTCCATGTGTAATTTATTTATTTTGTCATGGAAGTATTTTCTCATAAATTTCTTAAATAACTGGCGTATTTTCTAAATGCGACTTTTTTATGCGATTCCACTCCACCGCATAAAATTTTTTGTGTGTAGTATTTCGACAAAGCTGTTTGTTATAGGTAAGAATTTAAGAAAATTTCGAATACTTTTTTGTGGGGTTTTTTAAGTGGCTCCTGTCTACAGCACAAAAAGGTTTTGCTGTACTTTTCGAATTACAACGCTGGAAGTCCATAAGGAATGTCATTTCCTTAAAATAAACAGTATTTGGATTTATACAGAAATCAAACTTTTTCTATGCACATTTTTTTTTATTTTTAAAGCTATCATTTTTATACTTGGCATATAATGCGCACCCATAAATTTCGATCTTATTTTTTTTGTGTTAAAAGTGCGTGTCATACGCCTCGGCTTACGGTATTTACATTTATAAATATGTTTTTAAAAACTTGTATTTTTATTTTAACTGAACTTGTAATGCCATTCCCTTTTTACTTGATACTTCTACTAACGTTTAAACAAATGCCTACGTAATTTCTACGTTTCGATATTGAATTGCTTGTTTTTAATTTTATTTTTCAAATATAAAAAACACCAAAATTACATCTAAGTAAGTATTATACAGAGAGAAATGATAAACTTTATAATAATAATATCCAGATCTCTAACATGCCTTCTGATTACACATAACGGTATTTCTTAATTTTCAGAAACGAAATGCAGTCCGTAATGAAGATCTTAAATGGCCAGGTGGAGTAGTTCCTTACAAGTTACCATTTTTTTATGGCAAGTATTTTCGAAATAAAACTTTTATTCATACTTTCTTAGTGATTTTTTAAATGTTATGAAAGAATTTTTATTCTAAATAATAGCAACTATATAAGAAATTAGAGAAAATGAGGGGGAGTGATTTTATGTAAAATAAATATTTTATTAATATAGAACCGTTATTAGTCAGTAACTTTTTATTCAATTGTATTTTTATACCAAGCTACTTACATATAATTATTTTTTTATATCAAACATTCATATTAAGATATTCCATTAGCAACGTTTTTATAATTTCACACAACTATATATATATATATATATTCATGTTTAGTGCTATATTTTTTTCAAACTACTATTTTAACCTTATAAATTAAGAGTTAATATTAAGGTATCTGACTATTTGTGACAACTTTTTTATTAAAAAAAAGGGAGATATGGGAATTTTTTTTTCGTTGTCTTTAGATTTGCTTAGAACATTTTAAGAAAAATATACTAAAATTTAAAACAGAAAAAAGAAATTATTATTACTGAAATGTGAAACAAATTTACAAAAATAAGCGTAAATGGGCCCATTCTGTGCAAAGAGTTTCTGAAAAAATTTTCAATTTTTCAATTTTGATGTGTTGCTCTGCTATTAATTTTTGAAATGACCTTTAAGATAAGAGATATTTTAGTTTTTAGAAAAACTAGAGCATTTTATCTTCGTTATTATATGAAGTTGCTTAAAATAAAATTGATTTTTTTAGATAAAGAACTGTAAATTTTGTAATAAAAGAGTGATTGATAAATTCGAAGGTTAAAACGCTTCTACTATTCTACAGAACATACACAAAAATTGCAGTTAATTATTTTCAAAACTTTTTGAGCAATCGCTGGCCCTCTTTAACCATTTTCAAAAAAACACATTTAGATTAAAGTATAACATTCAGATTAAAGTATGACATCTTGCTTAAAGTAATGGCATCTGCTTTTACAAAAACTCTTGTAGTTTCTGTTCTAATGAATGGAAAACAATAAACTGGGTATTATTATAAAGCTAATAAGATGGCCTATAAAATAAAATCATAAAAATTGTTAATTTTAAGGGAAAATTCACAATTTTAGGTCAATTGGATATCTTAATACATTTAAAATAAAAGTTTGAAAAAGAATAAAAAATTAGCATCAACAAGAATGCTAAATGCACTCAAAATGTTAGGTAAATTATTCAGTAGCACAAAACTAAAAAAATAAAAAGTAGGTATTCTTTAATATAACCAAATCTGTTTGCTATCGAAAATATTATGCAAATTCTTTCAAAGTTAGTTTGTTATAAAATTTGATGCTTAAAAATAAAGAAACAGAAATTTAAACACATTTTGAAAATATTCCCTACTAGCTGTTACCCGCCCGCTTTGCTGGGTATTCCATGATGTTTTATAAATTTTTGTCGGTTATATGTATAAATTATAATGTATAAATTTTTGATATTTAAGTCCTAGCATTAAGAATTCGATTGTATTGAAAAATATGCGCCCCTTACGTTCCTCGACGCCACTTGGGGTCGATTTGCACGAAACGCATTTTGTGGGGTATCTCTATTCTATGAGAGGAATCTGCTTACCAAATTTCAAAACTGTGCGTCTAATAGTTTAAAAATCGGAATAATTATTTATATCTCCCCTTAACCCCCTGCAACACCCCTTGGGGTCATTTTCCCCAAAACCCATTTTGTAGTGGATATTTACTCCATGAAAGAAACATGTCTACCAATTCTCAAGCAGGTTGGTCAGGTAGTTTAAAAACGAAAATATTTATCTATTACGTCCTTAACCCCCCCTCCCCCCGCAACGCCACTTGGGGGGGGGGCTATTTTCCCCAAACCCATCTTGTAGCTTGTATCTACTCTATGAAAGGAATATATTTATCAAATATAAAGACTTTGCGTCTCATAGCTTAAAAATGGAAATAATTATCTATAACGCCCCCTAAGCCCCCGCAACGCCACTTGGGGATCACTTTCCACCGAACTCATTTTGTAGTAGATCTCTACTCTATGAAAGGAATCTGTTTACCTAATTTCAAGATTGTACGTTGAGTAGTTTAAAAATGGAAACAATTACTTATAACGCCCCTCAACCCCTAGTAACGCCCCTTGCGTTTCGAATTTCGCAAAATCCGTTCTTAGCTGATCTCTACTCCATTAAAGGAACATGTCTACTAAATTTAAAATCTGTAGGTTGAATAGTTCCGGAGATATCTTGATTAGTCAGTCAGTCAGTGAGTCGCTTTTCTCCTTTATATATATAGATTTTAATAAAGCTAGAAATAAGCTGTTTTGTAGCAACACATTTCGATCAATTATCTGTTTTTTCCCATTATTATATCCATTGATAAACGAAATGTTAATCAGACGTGATTCTTTTATACAATATGCGAATGAACAGAATAAAAAAGAAGCAAAAATCACAAGTAGTATATCTTAAGAATTTCAGTGCTATATTTAAATGAACTAAAATAATTTTCCATACAGCTTTAATAATTCTTTAAAAGGTTTAATTCGCATTAACTATAATACAATAATTTACTTCATTTCCATTACATTGCTATTGTATACAAATATGAGATTGAATTCAGTGATTAAAATTCAGCCATTGTAACTCTCTTACTATATATTCCAAACTTAATTAACTAATACGTCAACTTGACGGGTCCTATATTTAATTCGATCTCAAAGAAATATACGTTAAGTATTTAATCATTTAATCTGATTAAGAGTTTCTTTACTAATCCGCTAACGTTCTATCTTTAACCTTTAGCTTTAATTAAACCAAATCCCTGAAGCAATTGGAGCAACGAATATGTTTCCTCAATATAGCTCTCCGCTTACCTAACAGATAACTTTTTCTGCCACTTAATGAGGAATTGGGGAGATATAATTTCTTGGAGGAAAGAATCACATTGTTTGTAGCTGAACTTTCTTGATCGCATATCCCGCAATGAAAATTATTTTTCACTGTATTTCATGTAATGTTATATATATTATATAAGAACTTAATAAAATAATAATTTAAAATTATAATCTTAGATATTTTTCTCTAAATCATAGCTACAAATAACATATTTTGAAATATGTCACATAATATAAACCTATATTTGACAGATTTATTCGTGATGCCTTTCGTAGACCTTCAATTTCTGACAGATTTATTGACAATTCCTAGTAAAAGAATATCTTAATTGCCTACATGTACCTTACTCAGAAATTGAAACTTTACCCTAAGACCACTTACGTAATTTTTAAGAGTAACTAATATTTCCCTTCAAGTTATTATATTCCCATTATAATTTTCACGATATAAGTACAGAAAGGGATATTTGTATCTTTTGACAATTGAAGCGAAATGTTGCACAAAACTCGCTCTCTTCTAGCGTTTAAAATAAATTAACATATTTCCGGTCAATCTACTCAATTATTTCTCTTGCACGCCTCTACAAAATATCTATTAACAAAATGAATACACTACATCATAAAAAATAGGTATGATCGATCATTGTATGCATGTGTACGAGGGTTGGAGCTTTAATAGTGGCAAAAATTTATTTACATGTAATACAAAAGGGATTCATGTCACCTTGTTTTACAGAACTTCAATGTAGTCGCCAGCGTTATGTGTGTGTATAACCTGTTTCCAAAGATGAAGTCGTAGAACACCGGTAGCAGCGTATGTTCTGTTGATAGTTAGAATGGACCTGTCTACTGCCGGAAGAATCTCTGGAACAGTTTTGAAGCGAACGCCATGAACTTGTTCCTTCACCTTAGGAATTAAGTCACCATGTTGTAGATCTGGAGGTCAATAACTGTCCATTAGTGCGGCAACAACATGTACTTCTGCTTTGCTGACATTAAGAAGACCTGGCAGATGCATGTCTGCCATATTTTGGCGTCCTTCATTGAAGGCTTTTATCAATCTTGCTACAGTTCTGTAACGCAATGCAGATTCCCAGAAAGCCTCTTGAAGCTCTAGATTACATTGTCGCGCTGTACGACCTCTGGCATATTAAATTTTTATCCAACTTCGTTGTTTTTGTTTTGAAAGCATCCTCATAGCACTTACTTTAGACAGTAAGCTAAAGCAAGGATCATTTCTTCGAGTCACTCGTGTAGTAGGAAGGACGATTCTTTTTGTTGAGAGGTAAGGTAGGTATGTTGCTCAAGTGTGGTATACACGACAATCTTTAATTTTGTTGCGTAGCGTTTTTACAGCAGTGTTGACACTATTAAAGTTCCAACCCTCGTACTTACATACATACAAACACTCACATATATACATACATAGATAGCAAAAAGTCCTGAGCGCACTTTTTTTTTTCTTTATTTTTCAGATTGACCTATTTTTTTTTTGTTATGAAATTATCGTACTATATTTACTATTACTGATTCTAACTTAGTTTTTATGCTGGTTTCGAATCTGTAAAATTTGTGTAAATAGTTTAATCGATATTTTGAAAACACACCATGATAAGGCAAGCACAAAAGCACCGCAATCATGAGTGACTAGGTTTTTCAACCAATGAAATTATCCATTATTCCTAACAATCAAAGAGCAGAGGTAATGTACGGTCGAAATCAGAATGTGCAGATGTTTTAGTACATTAAAAGAAATGGTGTGTTGTAATTTGAAGTGTATGAGGAAAATATTATAATTCTTTGTAAATGTTTGTTTCTGCCAGATAATAAAAAGTACAAAATAATGCTTTCGAAGAGTGAAGATTATTAAGTGTCGAATTGCTACTGAAGTACATATGGTCTTTTTACTACCCAGAGAACGTTGAGAAGATAATCTGAAACTTTTGTTGCGGAAAAGAAGCGATCTGGATGACTGAGAAAAACAACTTAAAGTGAAGATAGGGTATTGCACAGGATTTTACTTTCATAAAAAAAAAACCTTAATTCACTGCAAATTTTGAAACAATGGACTTCTCGAGAACTGTGATAAGATTCCTGGAAATTGGATTAAGAGGCTGCAGAGCACACTTGAAACCAATACTTACCAATTTTCAACGTAAGAAGTTATTGTTGTGGGCAAGATTGTTTTATTTATGACAATTAAAGTACTGCATATGTAAGATGACACAATAATGAGGAATTCAATCCTCAGTATCTGAAGCCCAATGGATTGTACCCAATGAAAGTGATGATATGAAGATGCACATTTGTCTTCTCGTGGTGTAAGAAAATTTCACTTTATAAGCAGAACACTGAAAGCCAGTTCAGGGGGTGCTTCCTTCTGCAAGTCGCAAACAACAAAGGACAGGAATAAAAGCCCTTAACGACTAGCTGGAATAGAGATTCATTTCGCCTCAGTCGTCTAAGACATGCACCGTGTAGCTGAGGACCGGCAGGTTGGTGAATCAAATAAACAGCCCTGCCACGATCAACAACTTGTTGCTGAACTACAAAAAAAAATGCTTTCAGAAGCGAGAGATCTTTTTTGGTGACCATGCCTTTTTCCGAATGATAACGGTCTATCACCGTGCAAAGGTAGCCAGAAATTATTCAAAGAAAATTCTTTGAATAATATGAACTGGCCAGAGAAGTATCCGGATCTTAATATGATAGAGAATCTATGGTGTAAAATTGCATATGATATTTCAATGGTAAAACCTTCAAATAAACGTGAGTTATCTGAAGCTTTAATATCCTTTTTCAACCCTTTTGTCACGAAAGAATTCCTTGTGAATGTGATGCAAGCAATGCAAAAAAGACGTATAACGGCAGTTAAAGTAAGCAGCTGTCCCATAAAATATTTGTTTTCTTTCACGTAACAACCTTGCAATTTTCAAACATCATACTAAATGTACCATATTTGTAAAATGTTTGTGTTAATAATCAACGTATATGTTATTCCATACCGCATTATTCTGAGAACACTACATATTCTTGTGTTTAGGCAGCTGTACTTCGAAAACTGATAACTGATTCGAAAGCAGCAAGAATCAATACAGCTATAGTTAAGATAGTATCATAATTTCAAAACAAAAAAAGTCAAACACAACATTGAAGTAAAAATGAATGTATTCAAAATTGTTTGCCGCCACTGTATCTTTGCATTTGTATGCAAATTTGAATGAAGTTGCTATTAAAAATTTATTTATTTGTATTAAGGTATCCAACTACTTGCGCGACAATATTTTTTTTTAAATGGAGATGTAGGGATTTTTTTGTCGTATTTAGATTTATTTAGTACAATTTAATAAAAATATGCTAAAATTAAAAAAAGAAAAAGAAATTATTACTACTTAATTGGCCAAGATTTACAAGAAATTACATAAACTGGTCCCATTTTGTACCAAAAGTTTATTAAAAAATTTTCAATTTTGATGTGTTGCTTTGGTATTCATTTTTGAAATTACCTTCAGGATAAAAGATATTTTAATTTGTACTAAAACTAGAGGACTTTATCTTACTTATTATATGAAATGGCTTTAAAAAAACAGTGATTATATTTACATAATGGACTGTAAATTTTGTAGTAAAACAGTGATTGATTAATCTGAAGGTTAAAACATAATATAAAATATGCAAAAAAAATTTCAGTTATTTATTTTCAAAACTTTTTAAACAATCGCTGTCCTCGTTTGAACATTTTCGAAAAAACACATTTCGAGTAAAACACATTAAAGTATGACTTCTTGTTTAAAGTAATGGCATCTGTTTTTACTAAAGCACTTGTAGCCTTTGTACTTGTGAATGGAAAATAATAAACTTGGTATTTTTAGAAAGCTAATAAGATGGCTTATAAAATAAAATCAAACAAAAAATTGTCAATTTTTGCCGAAATTCACAATTTTAGGATAGTCGGATACCTTAAACATTACATAATCATTAAAATTAAGATAAAAATTTGCATTTTAGAATTAGAATTTAATATGGAGCTATGTGTTGTGGTTTGTTCTCGAGCGTTTAAAGTATATTCCCCCACTTACACACCTGTCCTTAGCTTTAAGCGCCTCGCTTTAAAATCGTGCATTAATGATGCTGAATTCCCTAGACGCTAATAAGGTCAGACACAACGACAACTGACAGAACCTTACTAACATGTGCTACACGATCAAACACTTGTGAGTGATCGTGAGTTCACTTGTATCCAAATATCACTTTACGCAAACCCCGAGGGTGTGCCTACTCCATTTCGAAGACAATTGATTGAGAAAATGGGCTCTAACTTATACTACATAATGTACTACTTTTCAGGAAAAATATTTTATATTTTACCTGTTTACAAAAGCTCGGAGTCTCATTTATAAAATAAATTATAGTTTAAAAAACTAAAAAACATGCTTTTATAGTTAATCGAAACAAAAAGTAAAAACAATTCTTAATATAAGAGTGAGTGAGTGAGTGAATATTAACGTCCTACTGTTCAGCTGCACGAGGGCTTTTGGGGATGGTCTTAATATAAGAATAAAATAATTAACGAGAAAATTAATGTCATTGGGGTAAAAGCAAAGGGTCATTTGTACTACATTTTTACACTAGCTTTGCATTTCGGTATAGAACTAGTAAGAAATTTTAACAATTGATATGAAGCATCCCAAGCTTTTACCACAATGACATTCCTTTTCTCGTTAATCATTTTATTATTATATTAAGGATTATTTTTTAGTTTTTGGTTAGATTAACTATAAAAGTGTGTATTTTAGTGTTTTTTAAGTATAATTTTTTTTTCTTTTCATTTTTAGTTCCATCTGCAATAAAAACGTATTTTCTTTAAGTTTTTAAACTATCATTTATTATTTCATGAATTATCTTTTTCGTTTGTTGCATTTGTATTAGCCATGGGTGCTTTCGCTATAGGGTTGTAACTTAATATTTTAGTCGCCAAATCTGGAAAGAAGCTAATAAAAGCGTGTTAAAAATTACCAAAATGCTCAGTCAAGTAATTTTAATAATTTTCAGAATTTAAATAATTTTAACTGCAAAAACATATCAATAACTTTTAGTTTTCCATTACAAACTGTGTAATGCTTAGTATATTTCTTTATAAAAAAGGAATTTTATTCTGGATATAATTAATGATAAAGTTTAATGAAAGTGCCAGAATTATAAAATAATACAGCACTTATTTAGCAAAACAGGGGATGGATCATTTTTAAATGTAAATATCGCTCATATTTTTTTAATTTTTTTTTTTATTTTAACAAAGTAATTAATCTAAGAAAAATGAGAGAAACCAGGTACTTCATTACTTAAACTGGCAGCAGTTGAAATATTCCTAAGAAAACTTTTTCTTTTCTTCTTTTGTCTCTATAAAATTACTAATCGTAGAATCAGTTTTTAATAAAACAATTTTCAAGAAAAGAGTAAAACTGAAGGAAAATTAAGTTTTCATTTAGAAAGAATGTTTCTTTATATATAATTAATTATTTTCTCATAAGTTCTAAGCTAAATAACAGTTATTCGAAATCTTAAGACAGAAGTTAATTCTTAAATATTATTTTGGAAATTGATGTGAAATTTTATTCGATGAAGTTTTATTTTTGATGATGAACCAATGATAAGTAATTTAATAAATAATAATAAATAAAAGTGCACCTTTTAACATTGTAAATATTTGAATCTAAATTAAATAAAATATACACGCATATGTAAAATATGAATAACGATAAACAGATATTTGAAATCAATATTCGAACTTATAAGATTTTTTTTATTAGAATCGAAAATGATATCTTGCGAAATATTTATAATTTAATTGTTAGGACCTTACTTTTAAGCCTTGTAATTTTCTTACATTTAATCTGCATTATTTCCACATATTTGCTTAAATAAGTTTATAATGATGATGATTAACTATAGCTTATAATTAACATGTGTTAAAATGCTGAGTTCCTCAAAATTTCTATGAAACATTATTAACATTAAAAGCAACATTTTTCATCAACTACTTTTGTTATCTGAACAAATATCTATTAAAATTGCAACAAATATGCAGATTTTTTTAATCTTTTTTTATACCAATATTTCATAAATACATCATAAAAATAGATTCTGTGAGTGATTAAAAAGTTCAAACTTTTAATGAGACGTTTTAAAATAATATTTACGAATAGTTTATCCTATATATATTTCGCAAAAAATATAACAGAAATAAGACGGACTTGATTTTGAAAATGAACTGCATTAAATATATATATATATATATATATATATCCTTTTTCTAACAAAGTAGAGCAATTTTACTTGGACAATTTTACTATATTTTTTCATTAAATAGTAGTGCATGCATTCATTATTAAAAAATAGTTTCATAAGAACTTTCAGATCTAATAAAATACTTCGGAATTAATAATAAAAGATATCAGTGACACCATATAACCAATATGCTTAAAATATCATAAATATAAAAATTCTTTCCTACTTACGAGGCAGTTATTAGTCTACAGAGGCTTGTTACTTAAATAAAGAACATTTGTTACAGATTATCAATTATAATGCATCAAAATTGTATATATATATATATAACATTTGTTACTTTTCTAAAATAAAAAGTGAAAAATAACGAAAAACTGACACACACATGGGTTATATAAAATAAAAAATGAAAATTTTCATAAAAAAATGTAATTCGGATTAAAAAAAACTACAAAGAATATATCTATTACTTAGCTTTCAGATTCTAAAGCAGAATGAATTTATTGAGCAATATAAATAAGCGATTTACAAGTTTGAGAGTTATTTTTTTTAAAAAAACAATGCCAACAAATATCAAATGAAGTTAATATTTTAAGTATTTGTAAAAATCTGTAATTAAAAACATTATTGTTTAGCGATAACGCATAATTCAAACAAAAATGTAACATTTCCCATTTTTCTAATTTTAACACACATTAATTCTTTAACAAAAAATAAAACATTTCATATTCCTTATGAAGTTATAAACGACGAGTAATTCACTAATTCATAAATTAAAGAAGAAGCATTTATATGGTAAATAGACACCATTTATATTAAGCTTTAAAATAAACTTCGGGTTTATCTTTAAACTATAACTTCAGAAAAAATTATATGGGTTGTCCAAATAAAAAGTAGGCAGGTTCAATAAAAAGACAAATTTTATTGAAAAACAAACGAAAATGCTCTGGGGGCTGTAATACAATTCCATCGTTTCAGCAGCAGGTCTATGTCTTCACTCTAGAAATAACGTGGTTGATCCTTGAGGAAGTCCTGTCCAACCTCCTTCACTTCATTGTCCAAACAGAAACTTAATGCTGTCTTGAGTAACCAAAAGGCTTAGAAAGGCTGGGAGGTATTCTAACATTCCCAACAGATTTTTTTAGTTGCCTTAATTTCAAACGAGACGTGTGGGCAGAGATTGTCATGGAGATGCGATGTCGTTTGTTGCCTTTCCCGAAAACCTTTCCAGAAACTGTTCCAAAATGTTTGACCTAAACAGTGCTCACCATAAACTGCCACTATTCGTTAATAGATTTCCGCATTACACTCACATCCTGCTGATACCATACTACAACACGTTGTTCCAATCTGGACGCATCCTTACATGGCAGGATTTTTCTTTCGATTCGAATTTCCTCTACTTCTAACAGGTATCTCAGTTAAACTTTGCTTGTGGTATACATTTCCTACCGTCCTTCGTGTCCCTGTTTTAGGACTGCTATAGCTGCACTCATTCTGACGCAATTGCATATATTCTCTTTTCAATTGGTCAACTCTTATATAATAAATGCAGGGTATTTTTGATTGATTATAAGTTTTCACAATCAAATTATTATCTCAAACAAAATTTGTGATTTTTTTCAGATGTAATTCAAGAATATAACAAGAGCACAATAATAGCTAGAAGAGTAAGAACTTATTTGTAAGAATTATAACTCATAAAGACCTATAGATTTGATATGCTTGTGATCTATTAAGGAGGGGGGAGCACGTTTGTCACTCTTTGAAACAACGTCAAGGTTTTTGGCAATGAACCTCGTAAGTGATGCAGTGGCGTTCACAAGAGGAGTCTAAAGGGAGGGGATTTCACCCCCTGCATAGACCAGCAAATATTTAGTTTCTGCCATAGAGATAACCCCTCGGTGCATTGGTCTACGTGTTTTTTTTAAATGTAAGATTTCTCCTCTTTCAATGAGAGATGTCTGTGTACGCCACTGAAGTGATGAGAAACCCACCCTCCAAATTTTCACATGACACCAAAGTGAACGATTTAAATCTCGATAGATTTAATTAGCATCAGCCTCACTACGCTAAGATTTATAGCAGTGCTTCTCAAACTTTCAATATTTGCGATCCAATATTTAATCATAACTTTCATCACCTCCCCCCTTTCTATACAATAGCACTAAATTGAATTCAATACTATACTTTGACGCTCTTATGTGCCACCGACGTATATAAGCATCTTAGTCAGCCGAGGCGTTAATTCACCCGGACGTATGTATACGTCTTTCCGAAGTACGATTTTCTCTGTGTATCACTATCTATAAAATTTTTCCGATAACTTAACAATGCAATAAAAGAACCTTGACAGAGTTTGCGAAGGATTTACTTATTTCAGAGAAAGCTTCACTTGTTTAATCCTTTTCATCCTCCACAATACATAATATTTGCTCACCTACGTATAAAACGGTGGCATTGAGGAGCGAATCACGTAATTCTTAAGGGGATTAATTATAAGGAATTAAGGGGATAATTGTAAGGAATTAATTATAAACCGTACAAATTAAGAAATAAGTGTTGATTTTTCTAAAAATTTTATATATGACAAGCCCATCGGATACCTGGTAATTATTAAGAGTGCGTTCTTACTTATTATAGTTACATTAACTATAAATTACATTGTGTGCAGTGCTGATACATTTATAAATGCATTATATCAGCTCAAATGTGTTTTATATTTATTATGCCAGAATGTGCTTTGTGTGTTTACTGTCAGTAAATTAAAAAAATTTTAAATAATCTTTTGTTTTCGACTTTTCAATATGCTTGCGCCCCCTCCTCGTAGAGTTATCACGCTCTCCTAGGGGAGCGTCCCACATTTTGAGAAACTCTGATCAATAGATTTGTTGCTGATGCAATCTTAGTATATGTATCTAGAATTATATTTTTGAGTTTCTGACACGCTGATAATAATATTTGAACTTTCAGTAGACGAAGTCTTTAGAAATAATTGAAATTTGAATGAAATATCAGTAGCAATTTATATTCTGTACAATCTGATGTTTTTAAGCATACAATACAGCTACGAGTCAGCATCCTAAATGAAAGCACTCTCCAAAGACAGGGTAATGCTACGAGTCAGCCTCCTAAATGAAAGCACTCTCCAAAGACAGGGTAATGCTACGAGTCAGCCTCCTAAATGAAGCACTCTCCAAAGACAGGGTAATGCTACGAGTCAGCATCCTAAATGAAAGCACTCTCCAAAGACAGGGTAATGCTACGAGTCAGCCTCCTAAATGAAAGCACTCTCCAAAGACAGGGTATTGCTACGAGTCAGCCTCCTAAATGAAAGCACTCTCCAAAGACAGGGTAATGCTACGAGTCAGCCTCCTAAATGAAAGCACTCTCCAAAGACAGGGTAATGCTACGAGTCAGCCTCCTAAATGAAGCACTCTCCAAAGACAGGGTAATGCTACGAGTCAGCATCCTAAATGAAAGCACTCTCCAAAGACAGGGTAATGCTACGAGTCAGCCTCCTAAATGAAAGCACTCTCCAAAGACAGGGTAATGCTACGAGTCAGCCTCCTAAATGAAAGCACTCTCCGAAGACAGGGTAATGCTACGAGTCAGCATCCTAAATGAGGATGGTCACCAAAGACAGGGTAAAGCTATGAGTCAGCATTCTAAATGAGGACAGTCTCCAAAGAAACGGTAAAGCTTTGAGTCAACATCCTAAATGAGAATGGTCTCCAAAGACTGGGTAAAGGTAAATGAACACAACAAGAAAGCTTCGAAAGTGACGACGGTTTCCTAAGACAAGGTATAGCTATATTAATATGATGAAAACGTCAGATTCTATCGTTTTTACTCAGAAAGGGTTTAATGATATAATCGATTCGCTATCGTACAGTATTTGTGTGTTTAAACTTATTTTTAGTTATTTTTAGACAGTTTTAATGAAAAAAAAACAAGATATCAATCATTGGCATGGCCAAGTAATTTTAGTGCGTTTTTCACATGTTGTATTTTACAATAATGCAACTTTTTACTTACAGAAAGTAGTACTATACTTAAAAATGTTTTTTTTTAATTTTAATTTATTAAATTTAAATATGATTCGGCTCATCTAGGGCACAAATGCGACCAAATGCCGAAAATCAGAGGTCAATCGGTTAATTATTGGCTGAGAAAAAGGTACGACAAAATATGGAACGAAGACCAGGACGAAGACGAGGACGAAATTTGCGTCCTAATAGCGCTTTTTTTACACTACGTGAAAAAAACACTCATTACCCTGTCTTTGGAGAGTGCTTTCATTTAGGATGCTGACTCGTAGCATTACCTGTCTTTGGAGAGTGCTTCATTTAGAGCTGACTCGTAGCATACCCTGTCTTTGGAGAGTGCTTCATTTAGGAGGCTGACTCGTAGCATTACCCTGTCTTTGGAGAGTGCTTTCATTTAGGATGGCTGACTCGTAGCATTACCTGTCTTTGGAGAGTGCTTTCATTTAGGAGCTGACTCGTAGCATTACCCTGTCTTTGGAGAGTGCTTCATTTAGGAGGCTGACTCGTAGCATTACCCTGTCTTTTGGAGAGTGCTTTCATTTAGGAGGCTGACTCGTAGCATTACCCTGTCTTTGGAGAGTGCTTTCATTTAGGAGGCTGACTCGTAGCATTACCCTGTCTTTGGAGAGTGCTTTCATTTAGGATGCTGACTCGTAGCATTACCCTGTCTTTGGAGAGTGCTTTCATTTAGGAGGCTGACTCGTAGCATTACCCTGTCTTTGGAGAGTGCTTTCATTTAGGAGGCTGCACATAGGGGCGACTGTAACATTACCCTGTCTTGAAACTGTCCTCGCTAAG